>NW_025904382.1:0-46515 GCF_018835915.1 Vigna umbellata
GGTTGTCAGAGAGAGAACTAGAAAACTGCAAAATAGCATTATCAAACTGGGAATAGAAGTAGTACACAATAGTTTTAGGAAATTTATTTTTTTTCTTTGTTTCGTTTTAAAAAAAAAAAAAAAAAAAAAAAAATTGTTTTCAATAAAATATATATATTCTAAAATCAATATAGTATTTTAAAAACTTCCACTCACTTAAAATTTAAAACAAACTAAATTAATATAATATATATCACTTGTTGTCTTTTTTCCTACATAAATAATAATCATTAATATTAAATATTAATTAAACAAACTAAATGTAATAACTTTAAAAAAGTTTATTGATAAATAATATTTACCTATCAAAGTAATATTTAAAAAAATATAAGTAATGATAAAAGTAAAATCATTTATATAGGTATATTAAATGTATGTTAAATTATATTAATATTTCCAAACTGCTAACTAAATTTGTGGGTTTATAGCTTAAAAAGGAGAAAAAGTCTTTAAGTATTCCTCCTACTTTCTCCTGTCATCTTAGGTTTCACACGCAACATTCCGAAACGTGTACGTACATATTTATGAATAAGATGGACAAATATGATATCGAATGCATGAATCTATTAATCACCAATGTATTAAAGATTTAGAAAAAAAATGATATCGAGAATAATAGTATAAAGGATGAAAAATAAAATGAGTGAATGAATATAAATGAATGCAGTTAGAAGTGAAAATGGTTGGTAATTGACCTCATACAACAAAACAATAATGATAGCAATTTGGTGTTTCTATTTGCAGCTTTTCCATAAAATCATTCTGCTCCTCATGCTTACCTAAACCTTTCTCTGAAATCTAACCCTTCTTTCCCATTCTGCCCTCCCTAGAACACCCCAGACAGACACCGAGGACGCGTTTTATGAGTGATTGCCCCACAGATATCTTTTGCCAGATCGACAAGATACTCATTGCCAATTAAATCTTACTTCAATAATACTTTTTTAAACCATGGAATTTTTTAACAAAACTGACGGAAGAAAAAGGTGAAATTGTGTATTTCGGGGAAGTGCACGCGCAACGGGGGCAGGAACAGGTGTTTCCATTAATAACGAAGGACTAAGGAGGGAGACAAGATTACAGGGTATAAATGTCATTGTCAGTCGACGTGTTTCAGTATTTATGGTATGCCATACAAACCCAAATGGGTATGCCAGTATCATCTTCAACTTCATCGTTTCATGTTTCATGTTTCAAGCTCTGCCATATTGAATTATCATGTCAAAACAGATTTAGACGGGTTTCAATACTTCTTCTGTTTAGAAAAATGTATGTTAATTGGATTGTAACATGCCTTAAAAAATTTAGGCACGTTATTTTGAGGGAATTTAAAGATAAATTTTTTTTATCGTTTATTTGAGTGAATGTGGAAGTAAATAAGAGTGAATTTGGAGGTAAATGAGAGTAAATTTAAAAATAAAATTTGTGAGAATTAGTATAGAATTATATTGACGTGACAAATTAAAAAATTTATTTTCAAATTCACTTTTGTTTATCTCTAAATTCACTCAAATAAACGACAAAAATTTTTATCTTCAAATCCTCTTAAATCCCCTCAAATTCACTTCCTCAAATTCAGTGAAAAGAGCATTACGTATTAATAAATATGTATTAATTTTATTTTTTAACTTTCAGTTTCAACTACATTACAACTTTACTCATATCCACCCACTTTTCAATATTTACGACGTATTTTATGGAAAATACATGAGTTAAAATATATGTTAATAATTTAATTTTTCATATAATTTCAAATTTAATGTTTATAAATTTTAAACAACCATTTAACCTATTTAATCCTTATTAAAATTATGGTATGAACCTCATGAAAAAAAAATTGTTTATTCTGATAAAATTTTTGATATAATAAGAGTCCTAAAGAGGACTTATATATTAAAAAGGAGAAGAAACAATAAACTGAAACTAATTTATTTTGATCATGTTAATGTTTCCTATTTTAACTTTTGCTGAATTGGACAATAAAACATAAAAATGATTGAATTATATACCTATTTGTGACAACTAATACATGAAGTAGTTCTAGAGTCAATAACTCATTTGTGAATATTATTATGAAAATCAAATTCTGAAATATGTACCTATGACAATAGTGGTGACGATATTAAATTAATTGCAGTGGTTATTTTGATGATAGAAAATCGATCAATTGTTTAAAACAGAAATAGTGACACTGGTAGAATTGATAGAAGAATTAGTAATTTGATTCGTGGTTGTCCAGTTCTTAAAACAATTTGGGGACAACCAATAAATTTGTGACACTTATCCTTAAAAATTTCTTTACGAATTTAATCTCATTACTCTTAAATTAATATTTAATACAAGATGTTAATGATTGCCACAAGTACAGGAAAAATTGGGTTTGTAACCAGGTAATTTCTTCCACATGGACCTCAATTTCGTATAATATGTACTGAAATCATCAACACCTTGTTGAAGGAACATTAATTGGCGTAAAAGTTGAAAAATCTATGGATCATTTGTTTTAAGGTCATCCCAAATTTCTTGAGTTGTATAAACAAATAAAATGTTGGGAATTATCTCTTTAGAGATGAAATTATGAATCCAAAAAATAATAACATACTTCAGAAGTGTACCATCAACGAAAGAAAATTTATTCTTGATATAGAGCCACCTATTTTGGGTGGTGTAATTTAATAATAAAAAAAAGGCTAGAATGTAAGAACAAGACCAAAACTATCATAATAATTGTACCGTAGGATACCTGAGTCTACTAAACGGTCGACAAATAACCCAATCGACCGTCCACTTGTCTTTCTTATGTTTGTATCACTTACATTTTGATGTCGACTACTTTGTGATCGACAATTAGACATTAATGTAGTCGACTAAACGATCGACACATAACTTAACCGACCATTCACTGGGCTTTCTTACGTTCGCATCATTTAGAGTTGGATGTCGACCACTTGATGATCGACAACTAAACAGTGATGTGGTGATAAAGTGCTCGCACGACAGTTCGCATAGTTACATCAATACATAAGACGCTCGACGTATAATGAGCGATATCTTAAACTTAAACGGCGTAGCGGTTAGAGGTTACCAATTACGAATATCGGTCAATGCCATAAATCACGGGAATAACTGACCTAGTATCAAACACGATCTAGCGGTTATAACTTTCAGATAGTCAACTTCGGTAACCACTCGAACTTTCAGGTAAACGGTTTGTTTTACTGTTTTAAATACACAAAGCACACCAGAAAAAAGGTACGTTTTTTCCCTTTAGAGAAATTAAGAGAGAAAAATTATTCTTCTTCTTGGCCACCTTGAACTGNTGACCCACCACAACAACTCCAAAACCATAATATGAAGGTTAGTGGTTTATTTTATTATTTATAAAATGGCAACATTCCCTATTACTATTTACCTCGTTAAATCTCCTCTTTTACACCATTTATCACCGCATTATATCGCCTGCCTATTCACTCATGCTATTCACTCTACAAATTGTGGAGGTAAAGTAGTAAGTAATAATAATATACAAGGTTTTGGTCACTTGCAAATTATTATACGCATATGGGGGAGTTAGTGAATTTGAAGTTTAGTGATTGTTAGTGATAAATTTGCAAAAATGGATAATGATATTTGGTTGTATTTCAACTCTAATAATTGTGATTAGCTTTTTTTTAATTTAAAAAAATTGGATAATGATAAAAGTGTTTTGTTTGTGTAGCCTTTCATTTGTCTATTTAGAAATATATTAAAAAAAAATTTAAAATGATCATAAAAATATAAGAGGCATTTTGGAGTTTTTTTTTAATAGGTTTTTATAGGGGGGGGGAGTAGGTTTAGAAGGGTTGTTTTAAGGTTGGTTGTGGGGGTGTTTTGTAAAGGTGTTGTTTTGTTTGTTTTTATTGAGTTTAGTTTGTGTGTGTTATTATAGGTGTTTTTTTTTTTTTTAAGAGTGTTTTTGTTTTAGTTAGGTTTTTCAATTTCGCAAAAGTTTAGTTTTTTATTTTTGGGATTCAAAACTGAAAATCTCATTTGAGAGGAGAAAACATCCTTTCACCTTTCAACAAACAAACCTTCTTTTTGTTAACACCAAACTGGTGTTCTTTCACCGACAAAGCAATCGTTTATATTTATGTTGCCGGTTCATGCTTCTGTCGCTGTTGGTTTGAGTCGAAGAAGGGGATTGTCATTTCGATTGAGAAAGTTAGTATCGTTGAAGGTTGTGTTTGAATGAAATCACCATTTGACGCAGGTTTTGAAGCTTAGGCTTTTTTGTTGTTTGTTTCTTTCCAACCACTGTTTGGAAGTATCGTTGTAGGCGGGAAAACCAACCATGAAGACGAAAAAATACCGTTTGTAACTGTTTCGTGGTTCGTTTGTTTTGGTGTTCCTTTGTTTTTGTTGTTTAAGTTATTTTGGACATATGTCTTTGTAATGTTAAAATGTTTTCTTTTAATAGTCATGAATTCTATTGGACAATAAGGTCAAAAACAATGTAAGTAAATGTGCCATATTCAAAATTTATTACTTTCTTTGAAATGTTTTTCAACGGTTGATTTTGTTAAAAATTATTTGTAGTTTCGTGAGCACGGGAGGTGCGAAAGGTTTCGATTCAAGAATTTTATTAGGAGAAGTTTTGAACCAGGTATGGAGAGCTACTATCGTACATCTCATGAACCAGGGTCGAAAATTATCCATTTCATACATATTAGAAGACTTCTCCTATGACGATGACCATGATTTTGGACTTCTTGGTTTTTTTAAACCGATTTATAGGGTTCAAAGTATGAAATATTATGAGCTCGCTAACTAAACATTAAATGACACTCTCCTCCATTATGTGTGGTGGTTTATTGATTAATACTTCGTCTAACAAATTTGGAAAAGTAATGAAAGAAGATATATGATTAAGATATAATTTGAAATGCATGAATTAAAACACATAGACGAAAAAATGAAACGAATTGAAAAAAAAAATACTGGAGATGATGAAACAAAATATTTCGAACAATGGATGAAAGAACAATTTATCATCGGACCATGATTAAAAAAATTATGATGAAATTTAATGCAAATCAAATTTTTAACCAACTGAATAACGTTACAATTAAATAAGTTTACTTTAATTTTATATTATAAGATATTTTAATAATTTTTATTTTGATTTTGTGTCGGATTGAACAATAAAAAACTTAAAGAAAAAAACAAATGATCTTAAAAGACAAATATTTACTAATCATCTAATTTTAATATTTAAATTTCACGTTAATATTTATAGTTTTATGCTAATACGTCATTACACTTTTGTCAACTAATAATAAAATATAATTTAGTTTCATTACCTGATTTCTTTAACCCGAGTTTGATATTTAGTTTACATAAAAATAATTAAAAAAGTGAATTGAGAAAGAAATTTAAATGTTTAGTTATTTTGAAAGTAAAAAAATAAGTTAGAGATACATCATGTCGGTAACTTGTAGAAAAGAGGCTTAATAGTAATGAATATTTATCCACGACTTCTCTATATTTTTTTACTCAATACGTAGTTTTTGTTCTCTCATTTTAACATAGAGATTTATTTTATTTTAAAAATAAATATTTTTTCAAATTTTCATTTCATTTACATTTTTTAATATAATTAATTAAATAAATTTTCTAGCACTTCAAGTAAGATATCTTAAAAACAAAATATAAATGAAGTTATGAATTTGATAAAAATATGAATTTTGTGAAGTAAAATCTCTAAATGATTATATTTTAAAAGAATAAAATGTTATTAATGGTAATTGAGTTGTGGAGTGAAACCATTCGTTGGCTGTGTTTCATTGATAAGATGAGGAAAAATGAGGCTATAGAACATGATAGATATAAAGATTGTTCTTAAAAATGCTATTCTAATAAGATGGTCCAATTGAAGTAGAAGCTACTAACATAGAGAATATTTTTAATGACATTAAATTGTGCTTGATATATGGGTAACAATGTTACGCTGGCAACGTACTTTCACTAACTTTTCAGTTCATTAGGTTCTCATCAAACTTCCTTTGCTTTCTTTTCAAGTTACACAAAATTAAAATTACAAAAAATTTCTCCAATTGTCCAACTATTAAATGTAATTAATCCAAGGGTGTTTGTATTATTAAACCACCAACAAGCTATTAGTAATCAACTATATAGCACATATATTATAAAGTATTTTGATGATTTATTTTATTTGTCTCAACTGTAATAATTACACATTTTTTTGTATGACAGAATAGTTTTATTTCTTGATTAACACTCACCCACATTTTCACGTTAGTTCTGAAAGTACATAGACAACTTCTTTTTTTTATCGAAAAGTTGAAAAATTTTCATCAAATTAGTATTGAACAATGGAGAAGACAACAGGTGATGATATTTTGTAATCTTAGGAATGAAAGTTGGAATTTTTATGTTCTCAAAGAGGAAAACTCAATCAAATTCTGAGAAATGGAATTTCTAATATTTTCTTTAGTAATAAATTTGTATAATAAAAAATTATACCTTTTAAACATAATTTACCAATTAAAATTATATGAATCTTCGTCACGTTTTTCATAAATTTATAATTAATCGATTATAATCTTATTGGTTTAAACCCTCATATTGTCCTCATATTTGTTGAAGAATCTCAACTGGGTCATCGTTTTTTCAACTGTGAAAATTAGGTTCATATACTTGTAAAATGTCTCATTTGGATCCAAATATTTGAAAAATTAAGTCAATTAAGCCTTGTCCGTTAAGTTTTTACAGACAGCATTAAAATATAATGACGTGGTGCACGCTGATGTAAGAGTGGTTTTATTGTGTGGAATTTTTTTTAAAATTAAGAGTTTTTGACGTGGCAAAATTTATTCTTCCAACCAATCATCGCCCTTTAGCCTGCCACATCACCACTCATAATCTCCTACCTCCAAAAACCCTAATTTCCCTTTAGACAAAAAAATAGCCGCCATTTGCAGCGAAAAAGAAAAAAATTTTTGGTGGGTTCCTCGCAAGACCGCCATCATCACGAGGAACGCGCCGCCACGATTGCCTTCGTTGTACTCAACTTCCCCCCCCCCATTGCAAAAAGGACATACAGGAAAATCCAAACGCAATTGCCTCAAAAACAGATATCCAAGTGCAAAAACCAGGAAGTCGTCATCACAGCTGCGATTCGCTTTGTACCCTTCATCTCGAACATCATCTTCCTTCAGCTTGCTTTGAGACTTGAGAGGAGAGCTAGAAACAGACACACAATTCTCGCATCCTCCATTGACGAACAACCGTGAGCACGTCGCCCTGACGCTTTCTCTCTCTCTTCCATCGATCTCTAATTCCAATTTCTCACTTATCCTAATCAGTTTTCTTCCACCCATTTTTATACTGCATATTGAAAGTGAAGATGCAAAGTTTCTGCATTGCGTGGCGTTTCTTCCACCCATCAAATTCATCCTCAATTTCTTTCATACATCAAAACCCTAAACCCACTTTGGGGTTTTTACAGTGCTGAACAAAACATTGATAAAGAGAGGAGTGGTGGTGAACAAAACAGGAACGATTTAGTGTTCATCATTTTGGGGTTTTTACGGTACTGATTGGCAAAGAGAAGTTGATCATGGGTGATGAGGTTAACGGAGGATGAGATGCTCTCAAGGTGAAGAAGAATGAAGCTAGGGTTTTTTTGAATGTTGTTTCTATTTTTTTTAATTTACTAAATTTCATGTCATAATTTAATTATTTCCCCGTAATAAAATATCCACCTCAGCATATTCACTGTCATCACATTTTAACGTCGTCTGTGAAAACTTAACGGACATGGCTTAATTGGTTTAATTTTTCAAATATTTGAACCCAATTGAAACATTTTACAAGTATATGGACCTAATTTTGACAGTGAAAAAAATGAGGACCCACTTGAGATTTTTCGACAAATATGAGGACGATATGAAGATTTAAACCAATGTTATTATAAGAAAATCATGTGAAATTGGAGAACGGTGCATGATAATATGGGTTGAACTTCGGATACAAGGGGACTGCGACAATAATATGGATTGGGTTTGAAGAGAAGTAATCAGAGGCCCACTATTCAAAATGGAACCTACTCATCACTTACATAATGCCAATACTTCCTGCACCCTCATGATTTCTTCTGCACCCCCGAATTTTCGGCACCTCCCCCTCCGTTGACAACCCACCACCAAATTGAAAATCACAGTCTTGACAACACAACAAAAACACTCCAACGAACCGAATGCTTTCCAACTTTATATTCTTTTCATAAGGGTATAAATGGTATTTCAAGGAGTAAGAGATGCAGGTGGAGAGCATGGGGGTGCAGAAGGAAAGAACCAATGGATCCAAGTGTATTACAAAGATATAGTTGGATCCAGAATACTCGTTTTCTCCGGTTAGTAAGATTAAATAAAGAAATAGAAATGAAAGAAAAGCAAGTCAAGTCATGAGTGTGCAAACAGGTCTCTGATTTCAATTAATTTTAATAACTATGTAATTCCTTTGCATCATTTATCTGTCTTTTAAAATAATATATGCAAATTAAGAAAGTAGTCATTAATTAAATAAGTTCTAATGACCAATATTTCTTTTAACTAAACCATCTTTTATCAAGAGTAAGAATGCATGTTAATTAAATATTTAAGTGAAAGATTAATAAAGTAAAACATTATTGAATTAATCTATTCTATTATTCTTTAATAAANTTTGCAGGTACCCAGCCCATTTTCCCGTCAGAAAGCATAGCGCAGGAAGGGAGATATCACAGTAGCGGCATCACAGGAAGGAGCAGCTGAGGTTTGTTAGGTTCGTATATCGGTTTCCACATCCATACTGAAACATTTTGGCCCCACGGAGATATCGCTCATTATACGTCGAGCGTCTTATGTATTGATGTAACTATGCGAACTGTCGTGCGAGCACTTTATCACCACATCACTGTTTAGTTGTCGATCATCAAGTGGTCGACATCCAACTCTAAATGATACTAACGTAAGAAAGCCCAGTGAATGGTCGGTTAAGTTATGTGTCGATCGTTTAGTCGATTACATTACTGTCTAATTGTCGATCACCAAATAGTCGACATCAAACTGTAAGTGATACGAACATAAGAAGGCCTAGTGAACGGTCGGTTGGGTTATTTGTCGACCGTTTATTGGACTCAGGTATCCTACGGTACAATAATGTAAAAAAATGGGAGAGACTGCAATATTGACTTTGGATTTTTAGATTGTGTGGAGAAAAAAAAGAGAAGAAACCATATAAAAAGAGGAAAAAAAGCTTGTGAAAGCTAATCAAATAAAAAAACACAAAAAGAAATCAAAAAAAGGTAAGCAAAAAGGATGAAATTTCTTCTAATACGATATTGGAATGAAATATGAACCTGATGGTAGAAAAAAGAAAAGAACTTATTCTAATAAAAATCTTTATAAAAATATAATCTAGAAAGTGACGCATAAATAAAAAACAGAAGAAAAGAAGAGAAACAAACAAAATAACAAAACAAACAATCACTAGAAACTACTACTAGAGATCTATCCAATAATCCTTAATTTTGATTATGATAGATAATATGTTATGTATGCATGTGCCTATTAAATAATGCACTTAACGTCATTCCACTGTATGAATTATTATTCACGACAGTAACAATTATTCACGACAATTAATCTGGTCGTAAATTTGAGTTTTCGTAATTTAATTTATCAACAAATAATTTGATCGTAATACTTTTTTTTATAAAATTTATTAATAAATTATCATTTTTGATAAATATTGTTGTTGATAATTTATTAATATTGTTATTGACAAAATTTTATAAATAAATCTATTGATAATTTGGACATCAAATTCTCCAAACAAGAAAAGAAAAAAGAAGAAAAGAAGGGGGAGAAGGGAGGGAAGAGGTGAGTTAGTGGTGGCTTGGTGGTGACACAACAGTGGCTTAATGGTGAAACATTGGTACATTAGGGATAGGTGCAATGGTGGTTGTCGAAGTTAGAGTTTTAAACGAAGAAAGAAAAGATGAAGAAAGAAGAGCATAAATAAGAGAGGAGGATGAGCTAGAGGTGGCAATAGTGGCACAACAATGGCAACAACCATACAAAGAAGAAATGATGAAAAAGATGAAAAAGAAAAAGGAAGAGGAGGAGGAATAATGAAACTCAATCCTATATTATAGGATGGATTTGTGGTTGTCGGTAATTATCAACAAATTTCGTCATTTTTACGTAAAGTTTGTTGACGACCACCTTACCAATAATTTTTACTGTTGATAAACTCAATTTACCTAAAATTTGTTGTTGTTATCGATTTGTTGAGACCATTTATAATATGCAATTTCTTGTGGTGCTCACACGAGTGTCATTACAAATTAAAATTAAAGAAAATAACTTATCATTATTTTAACAATATTCATGAACATTATTACATTACATTCACAATTAAATGTATAGTTAACTATGTTTTTAGTCCATAAATTTTAACACGAAATTGAAATTTGTCCTAGTTTGAAAGTTTGATACATTTTGCTCCCCTAACTTTAAAAATGAATTGATATAGTTTTTTTAACCCAATTATGTTAAATTTTTTAATGTATCAAATGTATTTCCTAGTAGACATTGAAGAGATAATGTGTCAAATAATGTATACAACTAAAATGTTAGAACGACCATTTTACATGAATGGTCATCCAACCATGATATATATACTCAATGTATATACATGCTTATAAGTGATACAACCATGATTTATTTTACATGAATGGTCATCCAAAAAAGACATAATTTAGAATTATTTCATTTATAGCGACTATTACTTTATTAGAAAAAAAAATTAACAAATTCTTAAAACACCTTGAATGTTATAAAGTATTTGAATGATCACTTGAACTCTTATAATATATATTCTCCGTTAATTCATATTTAAGATATGTGTACCTCTCATCCACCAAACTTAAATATTCATAATATGTTTAAATCATAAATCATGTAACTCAATTGTTTCTCATGCTCGAGTATTTTCTCATTTCCAAAAAAAGAAAAAGATACTGACTCATTATATATTTTAGCTTAAGTTGAACTAGTTTTTTTTTTCTATAAAAAGTTTTAATGGTTATCTTACATAAGAAAACCTATTTAAATAATTGTTTTCATCGAAATTTACGTAGGTGACAAAATATGATTTTATTAGAAAATCTTGACGTATACTTCTAAAAGTTGAAGAATAGAAAAAAATTTACATGAAAAAAACTTTTTTACGCTTAAATTAGTAATATAATTGAACATTTTATGAATAAAATATCAAATACGAATTTTAGATGAAATATTTTATGTATTTATAGAATCTCAACATCATATGTTATTTATGTAATTTAAATAGAAAATATATCTATTAAAAATATGTTAATAAAAGACATTTTTAATAATTATTAAAAATATAATAAAACTATTAAAATTTAGTAATTGGCTCCTCTTAAACCGCATAGCACATGAGTACATACGATAATAAATACTAATACAATAAGATATAAACTGAATTTTATATTAAGTAAAAGTCCAGAATGGACAAACTACAACTAGTTTAGATATTTGGTTCGAGTAACGTTTTAACAAAAAGCTAATACAATCAATACCGCAACACTCATAACGATAAGATGAAACTTTTATTGTCATAATCATTATTAAGTTGACAACTTTTCTAGTGTATAGTTAGATTATGCCATCGTAATGACATCTCTTTTAAACATTATTCTCAATGCGTTTGGTAGAAAGGTGAACAACAAAGATTGAAAAAAAGTATAAAATGAAAACTAAAACTGAAGAGTAATTAAAAAATATAAAACTAATAGTTTAATTAAACATTTTCTTGCAACCTTTATTGCATATACCTCTTCGTCATCCAAAAATGTGCATGCTGTGTATCTCTTATCTCCGATAGCTTTATCAGAAGAGAAACAGCAAAACAAAAGAAAAAGCACCACTGTTTTGTCGTCACTGCTTCGATCTCTTATCTGCCAAAATCTGCATTTCATTATTATTCTTTTACTGTCATGTATTGAAAAGAAAAGAAAAAAAAAAAGAAAATGGTAGAGTGAGGGAGATTGACGGAGATTTGATAGTAAAAATCTTGAGAAGAGACTGGTATGAGCACGGGTGTGGGTTTGAGAATAGAAATAGAAAAGGTATTCTCGAAACTATAACTGTGATAATGACCTACTTTTTATCTCCCTATTCTATGCTACGCTATGCTATGCCTTCTCTTCCCTCCTGGGTTTCAGAAATACGATCTACCTTTATCAGCCCCATGCACGCTCTTCTCTTTAACACTTTTCTATACTAACTATAATGCATACAAAAACCATTTTCTTTAATTGCTTTATATCCAAAAATATTTTTTTAGTAAACTTTAAATTAAATTATTATTAAATTAAAAACTAAAATTATGATAGGAAAAACTTTTTTCTTCGAAATGAATGATTTTTTTTGTGGGGTGATTAAATATGGGTTTTGAGATCCGGTGGAAATGGTAGGTAGTGGAGAGTGTTATTTCTTAAAATGACAAAATGAGGGTTATTTCATAAAATGGCACATTCCCTATACTATTTACCCGTAAATCTCCTCTTTTGACCATATCACGCATATTATCGCTGCTATTCACTCACAAATTTGTGGAAGTAAATAACAAGGTCACTTGCAAAATATTATACTCAATGGGGAGTTAGTGAATTTGCAAATGGATAATGATATTTCAACTCTAAAATTTGATTAGCTTTTAATTTTAAAATTTGATAAGTGTTTAGCCTTTCATTGGTCTATTTAGAAAATATTAAAAAAATNATATTTTAAAGATTATTATCATAATCTCTTTTTCTATATTAGGTATGTCCCTTGGTTTTAACCGCTGTTTTCCTCTTTCGCCCCCTAAAACCTAACTTTTAATTAAAAAAAAGTTAGGTATCTAATATATATTATTAAATTTGTTTAATTTATGTATTAATAAATTTTTTTAATATTTTTTTACTTGTCTAATCAATGTATGTCTAATACTGTATACCTCATCGTCTAATATTTTTTTGTTATATTTATCTAATTAATGTATGAACAAACTTTTTTATTGTATATTATTATACTTGTATAATGATTTTTGTTATGCTCCTCTAATGTATATATTGTTAAATTTATTCAATATTTATTGTTATATTTGTCTAGTGTGTTGCTAGACTCGACCAATTAATGTACGTCGAATATATATTTATAAATTAAAGTAATGACGATATAAATATATTAGTGACATATTTTAAAAACAATTAGTTTATTAGTTTTTACTTTTTGTTTAGATTGTACTTAAGTCTTAAACTCTACATTTTTAAGTTTATAATAAACCAAAATTTATTTTAAAAAGAAAAAATTTACAATATTAAAAGGTATGATTTTTTTTTTACAAATATCTAATTTAAAATCCGTTTAAATGAACTATTGAGTACACTATTTTAATTTATTATGTTACAAACTCGTTTAAAATCTCTAGTTTTTACTTTTTGTTTTGTGTTTATTAAAGTTACATGCTCTAACCATTTGAAGTTGAACTAAAAGTAAATTTAATGAATATAAAACAAAATTTTAATTAAGAAATGTAATTTTTTTATTACTGAATCTTTTAATTTATTTTGTGACAAATATAACTATTGAAATGATTAAATATGTTTTTAATTTTTAAACTTAAATGAAAAATTGAAATTTGTTATTGTTCAAAACTTTGATACTATTTGATCCTCAAACATTTAAAATGAATGGATATAGTTCTTCTATCCCAATTGCATTAGTATTTTTAGTCATCAAGTGGAATTTCTAGTGGATGTTTAAGTTATTTACATTATTTAACACATTCTAACTCAAATGTCAGTTCAGAAGACCATTTAACACGTAAAAAGAGATTGACATTGTTGGGTTAAAAAGACTATATCATTTATTTTCAAAGTTTGGAGACCAAAATGTATCAAAGTTTCAGATAAAAGCGAATTCTAATTTTACTTCCTAGAGACTAAAAATATAATTAACCCTTATTTAAAACTTTATAAAAACTCTATGTATATATGATTCATGCTAATTTTTTATTAAGTAATATTAGTTCNATTAAGCAACTTAATAAAGTGATTTAATTAATTAAATGTATGACTATATATATCATGAAAGATTTATTATGTAGTTTAAAAATGAAAAAATAGATAAAAGGGAAAAAATAAATTCTATAGATATGTGACAACAAAATAAATATAAATAAAAAATAAAATAAAAATAAAAAGATAAAATAACTTTTCTACACGTGAGAGTAAAATAAATATAAATAAAAAATTAAAAGTATTAAATTATTAAAAATCTAACTTTTAAGATACTTATCAACACAATATATATGAGTAATAAAATAATTTTGCTAGTGTCTTCATTTCTTATATTATAATGGATTAGTTGAATTAAGTTAAAAGGAGTTGGATCACCTGTTTAATTTTTTATTGATAATCTTTTGTAATATTCTCTCTCTTGTTTATATTCTTACTTTTTAATTACTTTTTTTTTGTTTTTATGCATATTTATAGATAATTGTTTTTGTTTTCTTTAAAACTCTTTGTCTAATACATTAATTTTGTATTTACTAGATTAACATATATTTTTTTTAGAACTTTGATACCCAATAAAATTATACTAAAGTTCCAACTCAAAACTCATATATATTATTCATTCTTAGGTTTCTAGAACTTTGATACTTAATAAAATTATACTAGAGTTTCGACTCAGACATGTTATTCGATTGTAAAAGATTTTGGAACTTTGCTATCCCATAAAATTATACTAGAATTTCGACTCAAATCTGTTCTTCATTTGTAAGTTCTTGGAACTTTGGTATCCAATAAAATTATACTAGAGTTTCGACTCATATATGTTCTTCATTCGTAAGTAGATCTTTGGTTAAGATAAATTCTTTTTGTTGCGAAGAGAACCTTCAAAAGATGCTAAAAAATATCACTAACACAATCAAGTAAGAATTTTATGGAAAATAATAATTTCATTACGTGACACATCAAGATTCTTGCTTTGTTGAAAGGAACATGACGTATGACATCTCTTTTTGACATAATGACCTATATGAATGGATCAATTACTAAAATTTCATAGAGAAAACTCATTTATTAATGATTTTGTCTCTCTTATATGAAAAATTTTATGATGGACAAATTGATTGTGGTTGAAGTTAGAAAAATTCTTCATGATTTAGTTTGTCTATAATAGATTGTTTCACAAGAAACTACTATTTAAGTTTTGTATTCGTTGTTGAAGGAACACATTAATGAGATGAACTAAATTTAGATAGAGTTAAGAAATATGAATACAAAGATGGATGATGAGGATTTTGTAGTGATTTTTCTAGTAAGTCATCCTCTTTTATTTGAAAGTTTTGTTAATTCTTTGAGATAGGTAAAAATTGCATCACTATTGTGAAGAATTACGAAGTTGGTGTTGGATTGACAACATCTATTGCTACAAAGGAGCATAAGAACAAGAAAAGAGGAAGAACAAATCAATCCGATGAACATCTATAATTATTANGTATATATGATTCATGCTAATTTTTTATTAAGTAATATTAGTTCAACTTTTATATAATAAAAGTATAAAGAATATTCAATAATAAAAATATTTATCTAATAATTTAATATAAAAATTGTCAGACCCCATTAAAACACACCCAAAACTCCAAGTAGTGAGATCCATGTGCCAAGAAGAGAATGAGCGTCTCAGTTAGTGGAAAACAGGTGGCTGCAGGAGAGTGACCGTTCGTTTTGGGTGATGACAGTATTTAAGGCCAAATTTCAAATGTTGTGCCACTTCTCTGCATGCCTTCCTTCTTCTCCAAACTGTTGAAACCATTTTCTCCTCTTTCTCTCTAAAATATCTACCTTCTCTCTAAGAAAACCTCACTTTGCCTTCTTCCAATCACCTCTCAGGCACCGCTGGAACACTCCCGGCGTCAAGAGCTTCTGTTTAAACCGATCGGTTTGTAATTCTGAGCTGGTGAATTTCCTTCTCTTTAAGCACGTTCGTTTAGACTCGCATGCAACCCTCTATTTCTGGTCGCCTGAGTGGGTAGTATTATTCTGAACGTTTCTGGTTTTCTGTGTGGTTCAGTATTCCTAAAACGTGGCCGTCGGACGTTAGGTCTTTGGTAGTGGGGAGCTCTAATTCTGCAAAGTTGAGCGTTCGGTTACGTATAGAGGTAAGGGAAGTTTATATAATTTGATTTAGCTTGTTGTGTTGAATGTTTGTATGCTTGCATGATACGTTGTTTGATTATTTGATGAGTATGAAATATGATTGTACTGCTTGTTTGGATGTGTGGATGAACGTATGATATACGCTGTGAACTGAGTTGGGATAGAGTTTAATCTTCGAACCGTAGTATTCTGAGCAAAGGTGATAGTATGGTCGAGCGTCATTAACGAGCGTTCGGTTCTTCTTGGGAGTGTATGGTCTTACTTGAATTATCATGCGTTAGGGATAGTGTTTAGGAGTCTTTCTGTAGTATTATATAGGAATAGATAAATTGTGACCGAGAGTTGTAATCATCGTTCAGTTTTCATTGAGCGTCCGTTCATATTAAGTTCTTCTTCTAGAAAGGATTTCGTTAATGAAGAGCGTGTTATAATAGTAGATATTTATATATGAGTGTTCAACCTAAGTGTAGTTCTTCTTTAGACTTCCAAACAGTTTAGTTAATGTGTTATATTACTTAAGGTCGTAGACGTTATTGTTCTTTTTCATTCAGAATAAGTGGTGGCTCAATTGTATAGATTTATATTTATTCGTTTTATGTGAGTTTATTAGTGATCGGTCTTGGACCAAGCGTTCAGTTTTAGTACCGCTCGTTCCTGATAAGCACTTGGTCTTGGACCAGCGCTCGTTCAATAGTGTTCGGTTTCTACAGGGCTCGGTCTTAAACCAAGCGCTGGGTCTTGTTTTCTATAATATATTATTACTGTGTTTGAATAAGAGTCTTCATTCAAACTCGATAGCGTTCGTTACTCATAGTTTCTCATCAGTATCAGTATCGTGCGTCAAACAGTGTTGGTCTTTAAAAGGTGTTTGGCCTAGAGTCTTAGTACTCGGCCTGGGCTTCGTGACGTCTGTTTTGAACTCTTAGTGGTCTGTTTATTTAAGTTAATAAGTAACGCTCAGTCCTATTAGTTTCTAAGAAGTGTTATTCGAGTCGAATTTATGAGATGATGAGAGAGTGTGATCGTATTTCAGTCGAATGTATTAATGATTTNGTGTTATTCTATTATAAAATTAGTTATAATTATAATTATTCTATATATACATAGATTCAACTAATATAAAAGGAATTGGATTAACTTGGTATATAACGTAGGAATAAACTTAAATTTAGAAATGATCAAATAATTTATTAAAAGTAACAGTGTTTATTACATTGGGAGGAAGAGTCAGGAAGTTTATGTTATGTTTTACTATCATTATGGTATTTGTAATAATTGGGAGCACTTTGAGAAATTAAAGACCTAATGTTAGTCCAACAAATTATAAGGCTTATGAGAAATAAAAATACACCATAAGCATATTAAAAAATAGGTTTAATTGATTCAGAGGTCATTATTTCTGTAGATTTGCGTCAATTAGGTCCCCCTATTTTGAAAGAACTGAATTGGCTGAATTGGGTTACTTTTTACGTAAAATTGAATCAATAAAGTCTCTGCCGTTAAATTTTGTGGACGGCGTTTAATGTGAGACGCATACTTTGAACTTAAATGACTAAGTGGACATAAAGACTTCGTTACTAGACTCAAATGATTTTTAATTTAAAAAACATTCTTTGAATTTCAATAACTTTAAATAAAAATAAAAAAATGTTAGAAGAACAGAGGAAGAACGAATGGAGGCGCGACTATGGCGCGACGGAGGCGCGGCGAGAGCTTCTGCATTTCGCGGAGAGGGCCTCTGCATGTTGCGACGAGGGTGTCGTTTGGGGATTTCTTTTGGGTTCTTTGTTCTCGCTTCAGGCTAACAATTTTGGGTGGATGATTTTGGTTCCCTTTTCTGTAGATTTTGATTCACAGCAAAATCCTCCTTCCCCTTCTGATTTTGCGATTTTAGGGTTTCAGTTGTTCATCAAATTTTGGGGGATTTTGTGATTTCTTCTGATTTGAGATGTAGGGTTCATTCGAATTGGAACGAGGATTTGCGTTTTGTTTTGTTTCTGCGTATGGGAGGGAATTTCTGGAAATAAAATTAACTAGAAATCAAATTAATTTCCTGGAGATAAGAAATTAATTTGGTGTAAATAATTGATTTTTAAATTAATTAGAAATCAAATTAATTAGAATTAATTATTTAAAGTTATTGAAATCCAAAGAAAGTTTTTTTAAATTAAAAATTATTTAAGTCCATGATGTCCACGTGGTTATAAAATGTCACCTCACCATGCTACCAGGCAATATATTTAACACCATCCACAAAATCTAACGGCAGAGACTTTATTGATTCAATTTTACGTGAAAAGGGACCCAATTCAGCTCTTTCAAAATACGGGGACCTAATTGACGCAAATCTACAGAAATAGGGACCTCCGAATCAATTAAACCTAAAAAATATCTAAGTGAGTGTCATTTTCTAACAAATTGGCATCAGAGCTAAGAGAGCTGAGTGTCCGAGTGAGAAAGAGATAGTGAGAGAGAAAGTATGTCCCTGCCCTAGTTGACAAAGAAAGTCAACTTTGACAATTGGAGTGTGCAGTGAAAACTCTTATGGATCCCAAGACGTTTGGGATGTTGTAGTGAATGGCTACGAAGAGCCCGCGGAAGATGTAGAGCATACAGTGGCTCAACTTGCCGTATAAAGAAAATCATGGGTGAATGATCAATTAGCTATGTACATATTGTATCAAGCTGTTGATGAGTCTCAGAAGATAGTGAATGCTAAATCTTCAAGAAAAATGTGGCAGATTCTTGAGAAAGTTTACAAAGGCGATAACCGTGTAATGCAAGTTAGACTTCAAAGAGACGAGTTTGAAAGTTGAGAATGAAGAGTAGAGAACGAGTAACCATGTATATATCTCGAGTGGAGGTAGTAACAAATCAACTCGAGAAAATGGAGAGGAGTTGTCTACTAGTCGTATGTGGAGAAGATTGTTAACAAATAAATTTGCACTATAAATGTGTTTATTATGTACAAGGTACTTATATTATGTTTTTAACTTACAAGAAATTTGATTCTGCATGACCCTTTATTTATTGATGTTAGTATTTGTCATCATATATAACAAATAGAATGAGATGCTTNCCATAAGGATATTAAAAAATAGGTTTAATTGATTCGGAGGTCATTATTTCTGTAGATTTACGTCAATTAGGTCCCGTCTTTGCCGTTAAATTTTGTGGACGGCGTTTAATGTGATACGCGAGGCGCGACGTAGGCGCGACGTAGCGCGACGAGAGCTTCTGCATTTCGTGGAGAGGGCCTCTCCGTGTTGCGACGAGGGTGTCGTTTGGGGATTTCTTTTGGGTTCTTTGTTCTCGCTTCAGGCTAACAATTTTGGGTGGATGATTTTGGTAACCTTTTCTGTAGATTTTGATTCACAGCAAAATCCTCCTTCCCCTTCTGATTTTGCGATTTTAGGGTTTCAGTTGTTCATCAAAATTTGGGGGTTTTTTGTGATTTCTTCTGATTTGAGATGTAGGGTTCATTCGAATTGGAATGAGGATTTGCGTTTTGTTTCTGCGTATGGGAGGGCGTTTCTGGAAATAAAATTAACTAAAAATCAAATTAATTTCCTGGAGATAAGAAATTAATTTGGTGTAAAAAGGAAAGTAATTGATTTTTAAATTAATTAGAAATCAAATTAATTAGAATTAATTAAATTAAAAATTATTTAAGTCCATGATGTCCACGTGGTTATAAAATGTCACCTCACCATGCTACCAGGCAATATATTTAACACCGTCCACAAAATCTAACGGCATAGACTTTATTGATTCAATTTTACTTGAAAAAGGGACCCAATTCAGCTCTTTCAAAATATGGGGACTTAATTGACGCAAATCTACATAAATAGACTTTATTGATTCAATTTTACTTGAAAAGGGACCCAATTCAGCTCTTTCAAAATACGGGGACTTAATTGATGCAAATCTACATAAATAGGGACCTCCGAATCAATTAAACCTAAAAAATATCTAAGTGAGTGTCATTTTCTAACAAATTGGCATCAGAACTGAGAGAGCTGAGTGTCCGAATGAGAAAGAGATAGTGAGAGAGAAAGTATGTCCCTGCCCTAGTTGACAAAGAAAGTCAACTTTGACAATTGGAGTGTGCAGATGAAAACTCTTCTGGATCCCAAGACGTTTGGGATGTTGTAGTGAATGACTACGAAGAGCCCGCGGAAGATGTAGAGCATACAGTGGCTCAACTTGCCGTATAAAGAAAATCATGGGTGAATGATCAGTTAGCCCTGTACATATTGTATCAAGCTGTTGATGAGTCTCAGAAGATAGTGAATGCTAAATCTTCAAGAGAAATGTGGCAGATTCTTGAGAAAGTTTACAAAGGCGATAACTGTGTAATGCAAGTTAGACTTCAAAGAGACGAGTTTGAAAGTTGAGAATGAAGAGTAAAAAACGAGTGACCAAGTATATATTTCGAGTGGAGGTAGTAACAAATCAACTCGAGAAAATGGAGAGGAGTTGTCTACTAGTCGTACTGTGGAGAAGATTGTTAACAAATAAATGTACAGTCTTGCACTATAAATGTGTTTATTATGTACAAGGTACTTATACTATGTTTTTAACTTACAAGAAATTTGATTCTGCATGACCCTTTATTTATTGATGTTAGTATTTGTCATCATATATAACAAATAGAATGAGATGCTTNAGATAGAGTTAAGAAATATGAATACAAAGATGGATGATGAGGATTTTGTAGTGATTTTTCTAGTAAGTCATCCTCTTTTATTTGAAAGTTTTGTTAATTCTTTGAGATAGGTAAAAATTGCATCACTATTGTGAAGAATTACGAAGTTGGTGTTGGATTGACAACATCTATTGCTACAAAGGAGCATAAGAACAAGAAAAGAGGAAGAACAAATCAATCCGATGAACATCTATAATTATTATGAAGAACTTCATCATTATAGAAGAAAGATTGTTCTAAAATTGGATCATCTTAGAACAATGGCAATGTCTCAAAATTCTTATTTGCCATTTCTTAGATGGATCATCTAATGACAGCGTCTCATTGATGCTTTTGATATAAATTATCTAATCGGATAATAGTTTTTGTTAGTTGAACTTTGTGTTATTCTATTATAAAATTAGTTATAATTATAATTATTCTATATATACATAGATTCAACTAATATAAAAGGAATTGGATTAACTTGGTATATAACGTAGGAATAAACTTAAATTTAGAAATGATCAAATAATTTATTAAAAGTAACAGTGTTTATTACATTGGGAGGAAGAGTCAGGAAGTTTATGTTATGTTTTACTATCATTATGGTATTTGTAATAATTGGGAGCACTTTGAGAAATTAAAGACCTAATGTTAGTCCAACAAATTATAAGGCTTATGAGAAATAAAAATACACCATAAGCATATTAAAAAATAGGTTTAATTGATTCAGAGGTCATTATTTCTGTAGATTTGCGTCAATTAGGTCCCCCTATTTTGAAAGAACTGAATTGGCTGAATTGGGTTACTTTTTACGTAAAATTGAATCAATAAAGTCTCTGCCGTTAAATTTTGTGGACGGCGTTTAATGTGAGACGCATACTTTGAACTTAAATGACTAAGTGGACATAAAGACTTCGTTACTAGACTCAAATGATTTTTAATTTAAAAAACATTCTTTGAATTTCAATAACTTTAAAAATAAAAATAAAAAAATGTTAGAAGAACAGAGGAAGAACGAATGGAGGCGCGACTATGGCGCGACGGAGGCGCGGCGAGAGCTTCTGCATTTCGCGGAGAGGGCCTCTGCATGTTGCGACGAGGGTGTCGTTTGGGGATTTCTTTTGGGTTCTTTGTTCTCGCTTCAGGCTAACAATTTTGGGTGGATGATTTTGGTTCCCTTTTCTGTAGATTTTGATTCACAGCAAAATCCTCCTTCCCCTTCTGATTTTGCGATTTTAGGGTTTCAGTTGTTCATCAAATTTTGGGGGATTTTGTGATTTCTTCTGATTTGAGATGTAGGGTTCATTCGAATTGGAACGAGGATTTGCGTTTTGTTTTGTTTCTGCGTATGGGAGGGAATTTCTGGAAATAAAATTAACTAGAAATCAAATTAATTTCCTGGAGATAAGAAATTAATTTGGTGTAAATAATTGATTTTTAAATTAATTAGAAATCAAATTAATTAGAATTAATTATTTAAAGTTATTGAAATCCAAAGAAAGTTTTTTTAAATTAAAAATTATTTAAGTCCATGATGTCCACGTGGTTATAAAATGTCACCTCACCATGCTACCAGGCAATATATTTAACACCATCCACAAAATCTAACGGCAGAGACTTTATTGATTCAATTTTACGTGAAAAGGGACCCAATTCAGCTCTTTCAAAATACGGGGACCTAATTGACGCAAATCTACAGAAATAGGGACCTCCGAATCAATTAAACCTAAAAAATATCTAAGTGAGTGTCATTTTCTAACAAATTGGCATCAGAGCTAAGAGAGCTGAGTGTCCGAGTGAGAAAGAGATAGTGAGAGAGAAAGTATGTCCCTGCCCTAGTTGACAAAGAAAGTCAACTTTGACAATTGGAGTGTGCAGTGAAAACTCTTATGGATCCCAAGACGTTTGGGATGTTGTAGTGAATGGCTACGAAGAGCCCGCGGAAGATGTAGAGCATACAGTGGCTCAACTTGCCGTATAAAGAAAATCATGGGTGAATGATCAATTAGCTATGTACATATTGTATCAAGCTGTTGATGAGTCTCAGAAGATAGTGAATGCTAAATCTTCAAGAAAAATGTGGCAGATTCTTGAGAAAGTTTACAAAGGCGATAACCGTGTAATGCAAGTTAGACTTCAAAGAGACGAGTTTGAAAGTTGAGAATGAAGAGTAGAGAACGAGTAACCATGTATATATCTCGAGTGGAGGTAGTAACAAATCAACTCGAGAAAATGGAGAGGAGTTGTCTACTAGTCGTATGTGGAGAAGATTGTTAACAAATAAATTTGCACTATAAATGTGTTTATTATGTACAAGGTACTTATATTATGTTTTTAACTTACAAGAAATTTGATTCTGCATGACCCTTTATTTATTGATGTTAGTATTTGTCATCATATATAACAAATAGAATGAGATGCTTTTGATGGCATCCTATCTATGGCATATAGAGCATATGATATGATTCAATAAATTGCAAATGCAGTTCCACAAGAAACGATAGAAAGCACCAACTCCAATGTTGGGACCCTTCGCATGGATTCTTATTTTATTTTTTTTCTTTTATTAGAGACTTGGTTTTGCAACATGATTAAATAAAACCTTCATAGATAAAAGAAAGGGTAAGATAATTGAATAGGGAAAGTTGATATGATTTCATGTCCCCGGTGGTTGAAGAAAGAAGACATATATTACTAAGTCTTAAAATGATGAGCTTGTTGGGCGTTGATGAGTTAATTTGCATAACTTGAGAAGAAGAAAACTTGTATTGCATATTTGGAATCAGAGGAGATCTTAATAAAAAAGTTAAGTAATTTATAAAAAAAATTATAAACTATTAAAAAAATTGGATTAAGATGTGTTATATCTCTAAAGAAATTATGATCGATCGTGTTTTGTTAAGTGGACTTGGAATGGATGTGAGAATCTATGATTAGGTAATAGGTGGGGATTATTCCAAAATTCATAGGGGGCTATACATCATTCACAAGTATCACTTAGTGAAATTGAATGTTGAAAATGAAATTTGCAGATTCTTTCTGTAAGTGTTGATTGAGAAGAATGCTTGCAAATTGTACCCTGATAACGAAATTCAATTTACTAACATGATTATGATTTGAGTTGTAACCACTGGGAAGGTATAATGTTGTGGAGCATAAAAAAAAAAGCTCACTTAAATCAGTAATGTTGTATAATAATTTTATCTTCCGATCTTGGTCTTCTAAATAACTAACGGAAACAGTGTAGAGGACTCAGAAGAATAAATTTTATAGGAAATAGGAGATTGCATCATGGTGGTTGAGGTTGATGTGAAGACTATATTGACTAATGATTGAATTGTAATTAGAGCCATTGAAGAAGGAAAAATCATAAGGGAATCCACAGTAACTGAGCAAATGAACAATGCAAAATTTTGTCAATGAAAAGTAGTAGCATTGGTATATGGATAAAAAATTCATGCAATAGTTGGTCATGACCATGATTGCAGCAATGATGATGATGACATTCATTACCAGGACGCCACTATTTGATTCTTCTTTGTATGCTTTAGGATTTTAAGAAACATGAAACTGTTGTTATTTTGTAGTTATAGCCACGCAAACAGTTAAAGATGTCAGTTTCCGTTTGTGAGATTAGACTTGGCTACAAAGAAGGGTATATGGAAAGATATAACATGGTTCATTCCAACGATTGTACAAAACCAAATTGTTGATAATCATTTAAAACCTGATCACAAGAGAGAATGAAAATGACCTTCATGAGTGGATCCATACCAACTTAGAAGTCAACTGAACACCTTACAATTTTTAGAAATTAAGGAAAGTCTAGGAATCAAGACTTCATGAGTTCAATTACACAATAGAACATTTTTTCATTAAATGGAACACCACTACTGATGATTTTTTTTTCCTGAGAGTATTCGTTAAGGTAGATTATATATATTTAATTTCAGTCCAATAAACATAAAGAATTAACGTTACTTTTAATCAAAAGCTTCGAGATATTTGGCTCATGTTGTTCAACACTTAGATTATTCTAAACAACTTCTGACATAAAACTGAAGTTTAATGTCTATGTACCAAAGTGTTTATTTTGAAGAGAACCATGATGTCTTGTGTATGAATACTACGATTAGTTTTCAGTTGTTCGTTTTATTTATGCTTCTTTGAAGCAAGCATATCTTTTTTCATGGTTGATCTTATGCTTTCTGGTTTATTTGACCAACTTTTGGGTCGGACTTTCTATTGCAAGAATAAAAGTATATTTATTTACAGCGTGGTGATGAACGACAGATCTCTTCCAACCAGAAAAAAGCACAACAAATACACGTTGAACCTTACTTATTAGGTGCCACAACACTTCAAATCTTGTTCATAATTGGGCATCAATTCAATAAAGCCGAGATTATCAGTGTGGATAGAAATAAATATATAAGACAAATATAATGAGACACATGAAAATATGAAAAAATTTGTCAACAATGTCAGGACCAAGGAGCTACAGCAAATGACAAGAGACAGATGTTGCAGATTTGTAGACAAGAACAGCGTCATTGGCCCCACGATTTGTCACTGACACCTAAGATTCCTACTCCAGCTTTTGACATGAGAATTACCAAAGTGATTTCCCCTCGTGCTGGGGGGAAAATCTTTTCTTATTATTATAGGTTACATCAACAATGCACATTTAGATTCTTGGATTTTCCTACAAGTTACACGTCGCTTTGCAGAAACAAAAAAGAGTATATGTTACCCTCTAAATTTTACCATTACCAACTTGAAAATTAAACATATAATTCACTCAATTCTTTTCAGTGGCAGTTCTATTGGTAGACCAGAACTTACTAAGCATTTTTTTGGGTTGAGTTGGAATAGCACATATAGCCTTAAATCTAGAATTCCTTCCAATTCCATCATGACTCAACCCATTTTGATTGAAGTCATCATCTTCAGCCAGCTTCATCCTCAGAGTTGAGGACCTTGACTTTGGTGACTTGAAGTTTGAAACACTCCAATTGTCCTCAGCATTTATACTTGTAGTTGTGCTTAATGGTGCTGTAGGTTTTGCTGGGTCAATACCATGTGCAGTGAGTAATGCCTTGATATTGGTCGGCAAATCAGTCACTTTGCCACCAGCTTGTGCTGCTCGAGCTTGCTCAAAGAAGAGAACTTGAACCACAAGCCGTAGGGGAAGTAGCTCATTTTGTGCTGCATGCATGCAGGCTTCCATAGACAACTTTTTGCAGTCAAGAATTCTACACAACCTTTTCCTTTCACTCTTGTTGAGTTCTGGATGAGCCTGTTTTGTTATCATCAGTTGAACAACACCTAAATTTCAGTAACACAGTACAAGACATCCCCACATAATAATTTTTCTTATAATTCTTTCTTATATGACCTAATTTCTAGTAGTACTATATTGACTGAACTGACAGCCAGACATGTTACATCATTAATGAGATGTTTGATTTTTGAGGTGGAATTTAGCTAACTGCAAAGAAGGGATAATAAGTGGTCGTCAAAAACTCTCAGGGAAGACACAATCAATTATGTGAAGGACTAAAAAACATGCATCTCCTTTTCCCCTTCTCCCTATCTATTTGGACCTAGTATTGGGCAGTAATATGATCTAACTCTACCAAAGAAGGCAATTTTCTCTTCTTGTTTTCAGCAAATGAAATTACAACACCTGAATACATACTGCATCATATCAGTCAGAATGTGAATACAGTCAGGCCAAATTTCTGGTGGGTCAGTCTACACCTAACCGCCAATAAATTTTGAATAAGACAAGATTTTGAGGTCAATAAAGTTGGTTATCCACTAATTCTGTCCCACATCCTAAAATGTTAAAACGAAATATTTTTCCAGCCACTGTTTTTTACTAATTCTTAGCCACTTATTTTTATCATGGTATATAAAATATATTATGCAGTAAATTGGAACACACTAGGAACTTTTTTTTTTCTAATGTTTTACCTTCAGATAAATGTCAATAGCCCTGTAGAGATCATCATGATCATGTCTTGCAAAATCTGGTATAATCTCAGCAAGAGCTATGAATTTGGGCAAGTGAAAATTCGCATCTCTGGCAACTTCTTGAAGATATCTATCCACAAGCTTTGCAACCTTCAATTTTGAACTGTGAGATGCTGAAGAGGACCTCCTACTCTCTTGAAATTCCAAGTTAATATTCTCTGCTGAACGAGACCTCCTTCTTTCAAAGGCCATCCTAGATCTCGCAGGGCTGGTTGGAGGACTCTGCCCTTGTGACATAAACTGTTCCAATATGGTCATCACCAACTCAACATCATACACTGTATCATCTGCGTAAGACAGTGAAGGTATCAAAAGATCATTCACTGTGGCTTCCTCCAATTGAAGCCCTATCCTTCTTGCTAATTCCATCTTCGAAGATGAAGAAGCATTAAGAATGTTAGATGCCTTCAAAAGCTTCAAAAGAAAGCCACAAGAAACAGCACCTTTCCCAGCTGGAAGCAAGCTCACCACTGATTCCAAAAGCAGACGATGCTTTGAAGCTATTTCACCGACTGAGTCCAATTCTGAGTCAGAAACTGCTTGCTTCTTTAGATGCCCTCCATTGTTGGTAATATTTGGTAGCCACCTAGATGCATAGATTTTCAATGCATCTCCAATGAGATTTGACGGAATCTTGCCTCCAGATTTGATTGCTATCATGGTTCTCCAATACAGGTCTATGCTCAGTTCTGCCAAATCTTCAGCCCACCATCCCTTGTTTCCTGACTTATTGTGCCTCAAACTTTCTGTGCCATTGCAAGACACATCATCCTTCACCCTTCTGGAGTGACTATGTGACAAACTTACCTTAGAGGGGTGGCTCAACACTTTTGCTGCTATAGCTTCAATGCACCTGCTGGTAATTCCCAAGTCCTCTGACCACATAGGCAACGCTTTTGTGGTCTGAAGATTCACAATAGTATCCTTCCACCCACGTAGAATGCACGAGTTGAAGAAAACCTCAAGCTTCTGAACTAGGTTTCCCTTCTCAACCTCCTCCGTCATCTGAAGATACTCAGCACCACATCGTGCAGCCACAATGTTGTAAGGGCTCAGAGTGATGGTGATTCCATAGCAGAACTTAGCACACAACTCAAATGCCTCTACCCCACCTGGGAAATCAGGGAGTCGGACTATTTGGTGCTGAGAAGAAGAATCCGGAGATTCTGAACATAACCTTTGTAGTCTCAAACACTTGGATAGCAAGGGAAACTGAACCACATCACCACCGTGAACTTCAGAATCAGTAACATAATAAAAAACAACAACTTTGAACAATTTCTTCCATGAACAATTTCACATACCTTGTGAAGAAGATATCTACTTCCCTTCACTTGAATCAAGAGGTCGCTGGAAACTTCAGAAGAGACAGACCTGCATATATACGAATTCGAAGGAAAGGTATATTGTTACTAACCAGAAAATAAAAACCATCTAAGAAGAAAGAATAAAATAGAAGAGTTAACTAATGTCTTACCTTACTGCTTCTGCAGTGTAGAATGTATCAGGACGAGATCCCAGTTTCATGAATTTCATGGCTTTCAGTTTCTTATCACCTAAATCATGTGATATTTCTAAGTAGCTACTTGAATAATTCACTCAGAGAAGCACCCCGAACAACGCAGAAGTGCAACTAACAGATGGTGAAATACTAGTGAGTTTTAACAAATACCAAAGCAAGGAATAGATTTTCCCGCTGAGTAAGCCCAAGTGGAACACTGAATACTGAGCCGGCAGACCTTACAGGGTGTCAGAGTCCTCAAGAATACTTCAGAACTCTCAGAAATATAAAAAGAGAAATAATTAAAAAGATAGAATTTCCATGGAGGAGAGAAGGTGTAGAAGTTCCAAGGGGAAAGGAAAACCAAGGGGCTTATTGTGAGAGCAAAATAATATATAGTAGTTTAAATAGGTAGGATAGGATAGATGACATATATGGCTTGAAAGAAACACTGAAGATCAAACACGCCTAAGTTATGTCCTTTCAGTCAAATAGTTATCCCCATGAATGATTTTGACATTTTAAATAAAAGGGTATGAGGGCAATGAAATCTCATCAAATTCAGCCTCAGACTTGTCACACTCCTACACAGTATATCAGTTACATTACAAAGTTATGCAGTAAAATAAATACACAGCACACCAGCTCAGCATATTCACAACCATACATTATGCAAAACAAACAAATTTATAGGAGACATAATACACACACTATTACAGTGTAAAAAGTGTCAACCAATGCAAAGTCAAATTTATTTATTTTAGTTATTGTAAAAATCATAGAATCAAATCCACACCACCAAACATTTCACAAATAAAATAAGGAGGAATGGTTGAGAGCACAGATAAGGAGAGCTAGTTAGAAGCTAAGGTAGGAGGAGCATGTGGATACTCTCCCAATACAGAAACTGCCAATCATTCATCGAAAACTTCGAACCGTATAAGGAAAAGCAGGGAATTTTTATTTGCAGAAAATCTTGCTTTGTTATTTCTAAGGAGAATATGATGTTAGAGGGCTTATTTTTTTTGCAACTATGGAGACATGCCATTGGCAGCGTGCAATTCTAAAGGCATCTCCCACGTGCTTATCCTGCGCCCACTTCTGTTCCGTATTCTCATCATTACCATTGCAAAATGCAAATTTTCTATTTATCTTCAGTTTCTTGTGTTTTTAAATGCGAGCAGCCCTGATTATTTTAGTCAAACACTATTTTATTTTATACGCAACATCGTACACATCTCTTAGATATCTCCATCCTTTTCAAAAGGAGAATATTTAGATGTTTTACGCATAATAGTAACATATTAAAAGGTGCTTAAAATATTTTCAAAGGGAAAAAAGAATGACATGAAAGTTACAGGAAACGCTGAAAAAGGTTGGCATGTGTATTATCAGTATCACACATGATTAGCCTATAGCATCCGTGTATAAACATAAATTTACTTTGTTTTATACTATGTAGTATTCATAACAATAATAATATTGCCCTTGAGCTTTTCCATTAATAACCAATTGCCACTCTTGATATCTTTGAAGTTTTCTCTCAACTTTGGGGTGAGCATTGATTTCCATTGATTGCAAGTGGTCCAGAATGTTGAAACTTGGCCCATTGGTGGAGGGAAACGAAGAAACCCGAGGTTGTATTCTTCTGATCATGTTGGTGTTTGATTAGGTAAAGTCAAGTTTTTTCTGGTAGACATTTAAGGCTTTGGTGCTCTGAAGGAAATGGTTTAAATGGGTTAATTTGGCAGTTGAGGGTTTTCTTCAAGTTCAAACCTTGTTTGGCTTTGGATTCTCACCACGCGATGACTTGGGAGTTTGTGACATTTGTGGAACTCTTTCTCTCAGTTTGATGATCATATCAACAGTTCAGGAACAATGACACCGATCGTCGTGGGCCCCGATTACTGATGGATAGAAAGAAAAACACTGAGATGTGAGTATATCATGTTATTCACTTTTCTTATTTGAACATTGAGGTGGAATTTTTAATTTTCTTGTATGAATTTTCTTGTGAAAAGAACTCTTATGAACCAAGTTCAATTGAACAACCAAAGGTCAATCCCAGAATAATTCTCCTAATCTTAAGTAAGTAATAAAATAATAGTTGAGTTATTAAAAAAAAAGAGTTTAAATGATAGTCCTGCAATGAAAACAGATTTACTTATAACTATAAAATATTTATTCTTATTATTTTTCATAAAGTTAAGATGTTTAATATTATATTCAAATATGAAAACAAAATAATTGAAGTGTTACGTTTTATTTTAATAGAGATATTGAAATTATATGATTTAGATTCTATAACATTCATTTTTTTAACGGCTTACCNAGAGGAGTTGTCTACTAGTCGTATGTGGAGAAGATTGTTAACAAATAAATTTGCACTATAAATGTGTTTATTATGTACAAGGTACTTATATTATGTTTTTAACTTACAAGAAATTTGATTCTGCATGACCCTTTATTTATTGATGTTAGTATTTGTCATCATATATAACAAATAGAATGAGATGCTTTTGATGGCATCCTATCTATGGCATATAGAGCATATGATATGATTCAATAAATTGCAAATGCAGTTCCACAAGAAACGATAGAAAGCACCAACTCCAATGTTGGGACCCTTCGCATGGATTCTTATTTTATTTTTTTTCTTTTATTAGAGACTTGGTTTTGCAACATGATTAAATAAAACCTTCATAGATAAAAGAAAGGGTAAGATAATTGAATAGGGAAAGTTGATATGATTTCATGTCCCCGGTGGTTGAAGAAAGAAGACATATATTACTAAGTCTTAAAATGATGAGCTTGTTGGGCGTTGATGAGTTAATTTGCATAACTTGAGAAGAAGAAAACTTGTATTGCATATTTGGAATCAGAGGAGATCTTAATAAAAAAGTTAAGTAATTTATAAAAAAAATTATAAACTATTAAAAAAATTGGATTAAGATGTGTTATATCTCTAAAGAAATTATGATCGATCGTGTTTTGTTAAGTGGACTTGGAATGGATGTGAGAATCTATGATTAGGTAATATAGGTGGGGATTATTCCAAAATTCATATTCACAAGTATCACTTAGTGAAATTGAATGTTGAAAATGAAATTTGCAGATTCTTTCTGTAAGTGTTGATTGAGAAGAATGCTTGCAAATTGTACCCTGATAACGAAATTCAATTTACTAACATGATTATGATTTGAGTTGTAACCACTGGGAAGGTATAATGTTGTGGAGCATAAAAAAAAAAGCTCACTTAAATCAGTAATGTTGTATAATAATTTTATCTTCCGATCTTGGTCTTCTAAATAACTAACGGAAACAGTGTAGAGGACTCAGAAGAATAAATTTTATAGGAAATAGGAGATTGCATCATGGTGGTTGAGGTTGATGTGAAGACTATATTGACTAATGATTGAATTGTAATTAGAGCCATTGAAGAAGGAAAAATCATAAGGGAATCCACAGTAACTGAGCAAATGAACAATGCAAAATTTCGTCAATGAAAAGTAGTAGCATTGGTATATGGATAAAAAATTCATGCAATAGTTGGTCATGACCATGATTGCAGCAATGATGATGATGACATTCATTACCAGGACGCCACTATTTGATTCTTCTTTGTATGCTTTAGGATTTTAAGAAACATGAAACTGTTGTTATTTTGTAGTTATAGCCACGCAAACAGTTAAAGATGTCAGTTTCCGTTTGTGAGATTAGACTTGGCTACAAAGAAGGGTATATGGAAAGATATAACATGGTTCATTCCAACGATTGTACAAAACCAAATTGTTGATAATCATTTAAAACCTGATCACAAGAGAGAATGAAAATGACCTTCATGAGTGGATCCATACCAACTTAGAAGTCAACTGAACACCTTACAATTTTTAGAAATTAAGGAAAGTCTAGGAATCAAGACTTCATGAGTTCAATTACACAATAGAACATTTTTTCATTAAATGGAACACCACTACTGATGATTTTTTTTTTCCTGAGAGTATTCGTTAAGGTAGATTATATATATTTAATTTCAGTCCAATAAACATAAAGAATTAACGTTACTTTTAATCAAAAGCTTCGAGATATTTGGCTCATGTTGTTCAACACTTAGATTATTCTAAACAACTTCTGACATAAAACTGAAGTTTAATGTCTATGTACCAAAGTGTTTATTTTGAAGAGAACCATGATGTCTTGTGTATGAATACTACGATTAGTTTTCAGTTGTTCGTTTTATTTATGCTTCTTTGAAGCAAGCATATCTTTTTTCATGGTAGATCTTATGCTTTCTGGTTTATTTGACCAACTTTTGGGTCGGACTTTCTATTGCAAGAATAAAAGTATATTTATTTACAGCGTGGTGATGAACGACAGATCTCTTCCAACCAGAAAAAAGCACAACAAATACACGTTGAACCTTACTTATTAGGTGCCACAACACTTCAAATCTTGTTCATAATTGGGCATCAATTCAATAAAGCCGAGATTATCAGTGTGGATAGAAATAAATATATAAGACAAATATAATGAGACACATGAAAATATGAAAAAATTTGTCAACAATGTCAGGACCAAGGAGCTACAGCAAATGACAAGAGACAGATGTTGCAGATTTGTAGACAAGAACAGCGTCATTGGCCCCACGATTTGTCACTGACACCTAAGATTCCTACTCCAGCTTTTGACATGAGAATTACCAAAGTGATTTCCCCTCGTGCTGGGGGGAAAATCTTTTCTTATTATTATAGGTTACATCAACAATGCACATTTAGATTCTTGGATTTTCCTACAAGTTACACGTCGCTTTGCAGAAACAAAAAAGAGTATATGTTACCCTCTAAATTTTACCATTACCAACTTGAAAATTAAACATATAATTCACTCAATTCTTTTCAGTGGCAGTTCTATTGGTAGACCAGAACTTACTAAGCATTTTTTTGGGTTGAGTTGGAATAGCACATATAGCCTTAAATCTAGAATTCCTTCCAATTCCATCATGACTCAACCCATTTTGATTGAAGTCATCATCTTCAGCCAGCTTCATCCTCAGAGTTGAGGACCTTGACTTTGGTGACTTGAAGTTTGAAACACTCCAATTGTCCTCAGCATTTATACTTGTAGTTGTGCTTAATGGTGCTGTAGGTTTTGCTGGGTCAATACCATGTGCAGTGAGTAATGCCTTGATATTGGTCGGCAAATCAGTCACTTTGCCACCAGCTTGTGCTGCTCGAGCTTGCTCAAAGAAGAGAACTTGAACCACAAGCCGTAGGGGAAGTAGCTCATTTTGTGCTGCATGCATGCAGGCTTCCATAGACAACTTTTTGCAGTCAAGAATTCTACACAACCTTTTCCTTTCACTCTTGTTGAGTTCTGGATGAGCCTGTTTTGTTATCATCAGTTGAACAACACCTAAATTTCAGTAACACAGTACAAGACATCCCCACATAATAATTTTTCTTATAATTCTTTCTTATATGACCTAATTTCTAGTAGTACTATATTGACTGAACTGACAGCCAGACATGTTACATCATTAATGAGATGTTTGATTTTTGAGGTGGAATTTAGCTAACTGCAAAGAAGGGATAATAAGTGGTCGTCAAAAACTCTCAGGGAAGACACAATCAATTATGTGAAGGACTAAAAAACATGCATCTCCTTTTCCCCTTCTCCCTATCTATTTGGACCTAGTATTGGGCAGTAATATGATCTAACTCTACCAAAGAAGGCAATTTTCTCTTCTTGTTTTCAGCAAATGAAATTACAACACCTGAATACATACTGCATCATATCAGTCAGAATGTGAATACAGTCAGGCCAAATTTCTGGTGGGTCAGTCTACACCTAACCGCCAATAAATTTTGAATAAGACAAGATTTTGAGGTCAATAAAGTTGGTTATCCACTAATTCTGTCCCACATCCTAAAATGTTAAAACGAAATATTTTCCCAGCCACTGTTTTTTACTAATTCTTAGCCACTTATTTTTATCATGGTATATAAAATATATTATGCAGTAAATTGGAACACACTAGGAACTTTTTTTTTTCTAATGTTTTACCTTCAGATAAATGTCAATAGCCCTGTAGAGATCATCATGATCATGTCTTGCAAAATCTGGTATAATCTCAGCAAGAGCTATGAATTTGGGCAAGTGAAAATTCGCATCTCTGGCAACTTCTTGAAGATATCTATCCACAAGCTTTGCAACCTTCAATTTTGAACTGTGAGATGCTGAAGAGGACCTCCTACTCTCTTGAAATTCCAAGTTAATATTCTCTGCTGAACGAGACCTCCTTCTTTCAAAGGCCATCCTAGATCTCGCAGGGCTGGTTGGAGGACTCTGCCCTTGTGACATAAACTGTTCCAATATGGTCATCACCAACTCAACATCATACACTGTATCATCTGCGTAAGACAGTGAAGGTATCAAAAGATCATTCACTGTGGCTTCCTCCAATTGAAGCCCTATCCTTCTTGCTAATTCCATCTTCGAAGATGAAGAAGCATTAAGAATGTTAGATGCCTTCAAAAGCTTCAAAAGAAAGCCACAAGAAACAGCACCTTTCCCAGCTGGAAGCAAGCTCACCACTGATTCCAAAAGCAGACGATGCTTTGAAGCTATTTCACCGACTGAGTCCAATTCTGAGTCAGAAACTGCTTGCTTCTTTAGATGCCCTCCATTGTTGGTAATATTTGGTAGCCACCTAGATGCATAGATTTTCAATGCATCTCCAATGAGATTTGACGGAATCTTGCCTCCAGATTTGATTGCTATCATGGTTCTCCAATACAGGTCTATGCTCAGTTCTGCCAAATCTTCAGCCCACCATCCCTTGTTTCCTGACTTATTGTGCCTCAAACTTTCTGTGCCATTGCAAGACACATCATCCTTCACCCTTCTGGAGTGACTATGTGACAAACTTACCTTAGAGGGGTGGCTCAACACTTTTGCTGCTATAGCTTCAATGCACCTGCTGGTAATTCCCAAGTCCTCTGACCACATAGGCAACGCTTTTGTGGTCTGAAGATTCACAATAGTATCCTTCCACCCACGTAGAATGCACGAGTTGAAGAAAACCTCAAGCTTCTGAACTAGGTTTCCCTTCTCAACCTCCTCCGTCATCTGAAGATACTCAGCACCACATCGTGCAGCCACAATGTTGTAAGGGCTCAGAGTGATGGTGATTCCATAGCAGAACTTAGCACACAACTCAAATGCCTCTACCCCACCTGGGAAATCAGGGAGTCGGACTATTTGGTGCTGAGAAGAAGAATCCGGAGATTCTGAACATAACCTTTGTAGTCTCAAACACTTGGATAGCAAGGGAAACTGAACCACATCACCACCGTGAACTTCAGAATCAGTAACATAATAAAAAACAACAACTTTGAACAATTTCTTCCATGAACAATTTCACATACCTTGTGAAGAAGATATCTACTTCCCTTCACTTGAATCAAGAGGTCGCTGGAAACTTCAGAAGAGACAGACCTGCATATATACGAATTCGAAGGAAAGGTATATTGTTACTAACCAGAAAACAAAAACCATCTAAGAAGAAAGAATAAAATAGAAGAGTTAACTAATGTCTTACCTTACTGCTTCTGCAGTGTAGAATGTATCAGGACGAGATCCCAGTTTCATGAATTTCATGGCTTTCAGTTTCTTATCACCTAAATCATGTGATATTTCTAAGTAGCTACTTGAATAATTCACTCAGAGAAGCACCCCGAACAACGCAGAAGTGCAACTAACAGACGGTGAAATACTAGTGAGTTTTAACAAATACCAAAGCAAGGAATAGATTTTCCCGCTGAGTAAGCCCAAGTGGAACACTGAATACTGAGCCGGCAGACCTTACAGGGTGTCAGAGTCCTCAAGAATACTTCAGAACTCTCAGAAATATAAAAAGAGAAATAATTAAAAAGATAGAATTTCCATGGAGGAGAGAAGGTGTAGAAGTTCCAAGGGGAAAGGAAAACCAAGGGGCTTATTGTGAGAGCAAAATAATATATAGTAGTTTAAATAGGTAGGATAGGATAGATGACATATATGGCTTGAAAGAAACACTGAAGATCAAACACGCCTAAGTTATGTCCTTTCAGTCAAATAGTTATCCCCATGAATGATTTTGACATTTTAAATAAAAGGGTATGAGGGCAATGAAATCTCATCAAATTCAGCCTCAGACTTGTCACACTCCTACACAGTATATCAGTTACATTACAAAGTTATGCAGTAAAATAAATACACAGCACACCAGCTCAGCATATTCACAACCATACATTATGCAAAACAAACAAATTTATAGGAGACATAATACACACACTATTACAGTGTAAAAAGTGTCAACCAATGCAAAGTCAAATTTATTTATTTTAGTTATTGTAAAAATCATAGAATCAAATCCACACCACCAAACATTTCACAAATAAAATAAGGAGGAATGGTTGAGAGCACAGATAAGGAGAGCTAGTTAGAAGCTAAGGTAGGAGGAGCATGTGGATACTCTCCCAATACAGAAACTGCCAATCATTCATCGAAAACTTCGAACCGTATAAGGAAAAGCAGGGAATTTTTATTTGCAGAAAATCTTGCTTTGTTATTTCTAAGGAGAATATGATGTTAGAGGGCTTATTTTTTTTGCAACTATGGAGACATGCCATTGGCAGCGTGCAATTCTAAAGGCAACTCCCACGTGCTTATCCTGCGCCCACATCTGTTCCGTATTCTCATCATTACCATTGCAAAATGCAAATTTTCTATTTATCTTCAGTTTCTTGTGTTTGTAAATGCGAGCAGCCCTGATTATTTTAGTCAAACACTATTTTATTTTATACGCAACATCGTACACATCTCTTAGATATCTCCATCCTTTTCAAAAGGAGAATATTTAGATGTTTTACGCATAATAGTAACATAATAAAAGGTGCTTAAAATATTTTCAAAGGGAAAAAAGAATGACATGAAAGTTACAGGAAACGCTGAAAAAGGTTGGCATGTGTATTATCAGTATCACACATGATTAGCCTATAGCATCCGTGTATAAACATAAATTTACTTTGTTTTATACTATGTAGTATTCATAACAATAATAATATTGCCCTTGAGCTTTTCCATTAATAACCAATTGCCACTCTTGATATCTTTGAAGTTTTCTCTCAACTTTGGGGTGAGCATTGATTTCCATTGATTGCAAGTGGTCCAGAATGTTGAAACTTGGCCCATTGGTGGAGGGAAACGAAGAAACCCGAGGTTGTATGCTTCTGATCATGTTGGTGTTTGATTAGGTAAAGTCAAGTTTTTTCTGGTAGACATTTAAGGCTTTGGTGCTCTGAAGGAAATGGTTTAAATGGGTTAATTTGGCAGTTGAGGGTTTTCTTCAAGTTCAAACCTTGTTTGGCTTTGGATTCTCACCACGCGATGACTTGGGAGTTTGTGACATTTGTGGAACTCTTTCTCTCAGTTTGATGATCATATCAACAGTTCAGGAACAATGACACCGATCGTCGTGGGCCCCGATTACTGATGGATAGAAAGAAAAACACTGAGATGTGAGTATATCATGTTATTCACTTTTCTTATTTGAACATTGAGGTGGAATTTTTAATTTTCTTGTATGAATTTTCTTGTGAAAAGAACTCTTATGAACCAAGTTCAATTGAACAACCAAAGGTCAATCCCAGAATAATTCTCCTAATCTTAAGTAAGTAATAAAATAATAGTTGAGTTATTAAAAAAAAAGAGTTTAAATGATAGTCCTGCAATGAAAACAGATTTACTTATAACTATAAAATATTTATTCTTATTATTTTTCATAAAGTTAAGATGTTTAATATTATATTCAAATATGAAAACAAAATAATTGAAGTGTTACGTTTTATTTTAATAGAGATATTGAAATTATATGATTTAGATTCTATAACATTCATTTTTTTAACGGCTTACCATTAATTAAATAAAATATTATAAAATTGATAAAACAAAATATTATATATATATATATATATAATTATTAAAGATATTTTAGATTTTTTGAAAATTTTTATACTAGATAACTATTAGATGTCAAAGAAAACTACTATGGAACATCATGGTCTTCTGTCAAATAAGTATCAATGTTTATTCTTTATTTGTTAATTATCACACAAACAAAAAACAACAAAGTAAGTTAGAATGAAAAAGAAATTATCCTCAAATATTTTAAATTATATCAATTATAAACTAAGCAGGTATAAAATACAATAAATTATATATATATATATATTCACACAAACAATTGACACTAGACTTAATTATTCGGATACACATGTCTTTGATATTGTATTTCAATCTAGGTGTACACCAGTAGTAATATTTATGCTTTCGAGAATCATAGACAAAAGAGTTATCATCTTACTACTTAGGTTAGTCCCCTTCGTATCTCATTATGTCGTTCTCTCCCTTGAACCATTTTTTTATATATGAGTTGAATTGTTATTAAAATATAGAATACCTCCTTACTGACCTCTCATATGTCAATGCATACATTATGATCATTGTCACAAATCATTTCAGTTTTTAAAATTTTTTCAACACCATTATAATACATGTCCACAATTATATCATCACATCAATTAATAATAAACAATATTATAAACATACATCACTTCCATCACATATCTATCTCAAATAGTCAAAGAAGAAAACAAATTTAATCATACAAACTAGCACTCAGATGTGGCGCTCAACACCTGACCTTTCACAAAGAATGGTGTTTAGCAATAATATTGACGCTTAGTATCCTTCCTCTCGTAAAAACTTATGCTCGACATCATGAAGGTAAAATGCTTCTGATCAACAGTACAAAGAAGACGCTCAGCAGTGCCCTGCTACTACTGCTCAACACTAAAGCATTCGCAAAATGCAACACTCAGTGGTACAAATTGACGCTTAGAGCTTAAAGCTAAAATGCTTCCAAACTTGCATAGTAAGATTGTGCTCAACACTATTTACCACTACTCAACACTGTATCATACACCAACATATGATATTATGTAATTTGGTGGAAATGGAACATGTTCAATCGACATAAGAAGAGAGCCAATCCAATCTTTAAGATATATTATAATATTCTAAGTTCAATGCTATTTTGTTCTTAATACGTTCCATTCTAGAAATAAATCAAGACCAACGAATATTATAATATTCTCTAAAAATTAAAATAATTTCTAAAAATAAAAATAGTCATTAATGTAATGTTAATAATGATATTAATTAAATTTTTGTAACAGGTAAACTAAAAATCAAATTAATGAAGGTTAAAAAAATGAAGGTTAAAATTTTATTTGGATTCATACAATAACAATTATATATTTATCATGTTTTTAATAATTTATTTATATTTTTCAATATTATCCTATCATTTTCAAAATAAATATAGTTATATATAATATATATATATAGATATATATATGGGTGTATAGGTGTATTAGGTTCTTGTAATATACCTGGATTGATAAGATCATGCATTAAAAGAGAAATATACTAGATAGAGTAATGACTACCCCTACCATGTGTCATGTTATTAATAAAGAATTTCCTATGTATTCGCATGTGTAATTCTAGAAAAGTTGGAGGAATTCTCAATATTAGTGGTAACTATGTCTTTCTTTATCTTAGTGCTCATATGTCCTCCTATTGGAGAAGATTTTTACCTTGGTCTCCAAGCTAGTCAAGTTGAAGTTTTTAGGATTTTGCTTCTACATTTTAGAGACACATTAAGCCTATAAATATAGGTGTCCCCCTCCATGTAAAATCACCTTCTAATTGAGTATTATTATGCTGCAAAATTTGTATCATATTATTCAACTTAGGTCACCAAGACTAGAGCCTCTTTTAGGTTCATCTAGACCATCATTCATCTGCGTTAGTCCAATCTCTTCACTATTCTCATAGTGTTATTCTATACATAATTTATAGGGAATATTTATTGTTATTAGACTCAATAACTGTAAGGAAGACTTGCTAACTATTAATACCGTTCGACTATCGATTGTCGTCGTTTGGCCTTTAGCTGTTTTGTTCGGTCTTCAACTGTTAAATTCATTCGGTCTTTAACTGTTTCGATCGGCCTTCATATGTTTTAACTGTATCTGTTTCAGTCTCTTTGCTTGGCTATATTATGGCCTCTTCCTCTGCTATTCAATATACAATAATCATTTAGATCATTCCTCTTTCTCTCTGGTTTTCATTCTTTTCTATTCTTTGTTTTTTTCATATGGACTCTTGTTCTCTTTGGTCTTGGACCAACAAGCGGCACCCAATGTGGGGCACTCAAAACAACAAATTTCAGAAACGATGGCAACTAAGTTTGACATAGAGAAATTCAATGGATCAAATGACTTTGGGCTGTGGAAGATCAAGATGGAGGCAATCTTGATACAACAAGGCCGCAATGAAGCATGAAGGGAGAGTTTAACATGGCTACTACTTTAACGCGAAGAAGAGAAGAAAATAATGGTTGATAAGGCAAGGAGTGAAATCGTGTTGTGTCTTGGTGATAAGGCATCGAGGGAGATTGCAAAGGAAAAGACTACGGTTGGGATATGGACAAAGTTGGAATCCTTGTACATGACAAGATCACTGGCTCATAGGTTGTGTCTAAAACAACAACTTTATTAAATCAAGATGACAGAATGAAGAACTATAGAGGAGCAGCTTGCATAATTTAGCAAAACCATTGATGATTTGGATAATATTGAGGTCAGATTAGAAGATGAAGATAAGGTTGTTATTCTTCTGAATGCAATTCCAAGAACCTTTGAGCACTTCAGGGATGTCTTGATCTATGGAAAGGATCAGGTGATTACTTTAGAGGAGGTTGTGACATCAATTCGAACCAAGGAGTTCCAAAAACTCCAAGACTCGAAGGCAACTAAAGATATGGCATCAGGGCTTATTACGTTGAAAGGCAAAGAGAAGAAGCATGGGGGAAATTGGAAGAAAAAACCAGAAGACAAGAAACATGTAAGATGTTTCAAGTTCCAGAAGATTGGACATATCAAGAAGTATTCTCAAAGAAGGTCAAAGGCTCTCGGATGCAAGAAATTGTTGATGTTGTAGAGGCCTCTAAAGGATATGAATCTGCTGGTGTTCTGGTGGCTTCATCAGAAGATTCTCAAAGAAGTTGGGTCATGGATTCTGGCTGCACTTATCATATGTGCCTGGTGAAGGAGTTTTTTAGAGTCTTGATCAAAAAGAGCATTGAAATGTGCTTCTTGGCAATAACAAGTCTTGTAGAGTGCAAAGAGTGGGGTCTATAAGGCTGAAAATGTTTGACAACTGTGAAATGGTGTTCCAGGATGTGAGGTACATGCCTAAACTAAAGAGAAATTTGATCTCTATAAGTTCTTTTGATCTTAGGGGTTATTCCATGAAAGTTGAGAATGGAATGATGAAAATGTTCTCTGCAGATTCTGTGATAGCCAAAGGCAGAAGAAGGAATTACTTATACATTCTAGAGGGTTTCATTGTCATTGCTATGCCTCGTTTAAGTGAGAAGTCAGCAAATAGAACTCGTCTTTGGCACTTGAGAATGTGACATATCAGTGAGAAGGGCCTAGAAGAATTGGAAAAACAAGGTTTACTTCTAGGTGATAAATTGTAGAAGCTTGATTTATGTGACTATTGTGTCTTAGGGAAATCACACAAATTATAGTTTGGAGCAGGAAAGCATTTTTTCAACGGCCATTTGAGTATGATCACTGTTGATCTGTGGGGGACCCGGCAAGAACTGAAAATCATGGTGGAGGAGCTTACATTCCTAAGCATAATGATGAATTTCAATAAGGTAGGATCTACATTCGGAAAAACAAGTCTGAAACATTTCAAAGGTTAAGGAAGTGGCATACTCAAAGTGATAATCAATGGAGATAAGCTGAAAAGATTGGAAACTGACAATGGTCTGGATTTTGTTTTAGATGAATTCAATGAGTGCTGCAAAGTCAAAGGGATCAAGAGGCACAAGACGGTGGTGGGAACTTTCAAATAGAATGACTTGGTTGAAAGAAGAATAGAAACAATATCTGAAGCGGTTCGTGCATGTTTTGATCAGGTTATCTAAGCTTCTGGGAGAGGCTGCCAATACTGAAATATACTTGATCAACAGGAGTCCTCCTGATCTCAATTCATAAAACACCAATGGAAGTTTGGAGTAGACAACAAGCAGATTACTTCAACTTAAGGGTGTTTAGATCCTTGGCATTTGCTTATATCAAAGTGGATAAGCTGAAGGCTCAGGTTGTGAAAAGTGTATTCCTTGGATATGCTGAAGGAATTAAGGGATACAGACTAAGGAGGTTGGATGCTAAACCTTCAAAACTGATCATTAGTAGAGATGTCATTTTTTATGAGACAAGAATGGAAATACATGCAAAAAATCTAGAATGTGGAAGAGCAAGACTCTCATTGAGGTGGAGTATTCTATTGATGAAGTGCAAAGAAAGCCTATCACAAATCTTGATGATGATTCAGATGGAACATTTGATGATCTTACTCATTCAAGAAGAGCTGATATTGAATTAAGGAACTATCAACTTGTTCGTGATAAGGAAGGAGGATCTCTAAGCCAACCAAATGTTTTAGGAGAGGTTGATCTAATTTGCTACGCTTAAATGTTGTTGAAGATCTTGAAAGCTTTGATGAACCAAGAAGTTTTAAGGAGGGCTCATGATAGCAGCGGGAAGGCAAACATTGACAAGGAGCTCGGAGGAAGAGCTGAGGCTTTAAGGAAAAATAACACCTGGAGATTGGTGGATTACGCAAAGGGACCAAGAAGGTTGAGGTTCTAAATTTGGATCTTTAAGAAGAAAGAAAGTTATACCGAGGGTGAGAAAGACAAGGTACAAAGCGAGACTTGTAGCCAAAGGTTTCAACCAGATTGAAGGTATTGATTACCATGAGATCTTTGCTCCTGTGGTGAAGCATTGTTCTGTTAGAATCCTAATGGCAATCATTACTCATTACAATTTGCACCTGGAACATTGGGATGTGAGAACAACGTTTTGAGGAGATTTTGGAAGAAAACCATTTAATATGAAACAACCAAAGGGATTTGCTTTGGATGATAGGGTGTGCCTAGTGCAGAAGTCTCTATATGGCTTAAGCAAGTCCAAAAGACCAATGGTACAAGAAATTTGATGATTTCATAATAAAGCTAAACTTCAAGCGGTGCAATTATAATGACTGTGTGTACATTCTGAACCAAGGCAGTGAGGTGTCGTATCTTTTGCTATACATAGTTGACATCTTTATTGCCAACTGTAACAGGTGCATGATCCGTGAGCTGAAATCAAATTTAAGTGACGCTTTCGAGATGAAGGAGCTAGGTGAAGCTAGGCGGATTTAGGGCATTGATATAAAGAGAGATTAGCTGAAGGGAAACTTGTTTTTATCTCAACAGAATTACATGCAGAAGGTGGTTTCAAGGTATCGGATGTCTCAATCCAAACCTGTTGGCATTCCTCTTGGCCAACACTTGAAACTCACCAAAGAGCAAAGCCCAAAGACCGAAGATGAGAGGAAAAGATGCGTCTTTGTTTGTAAATCAAATGGGATTGGAAGCATCATGTGTGGCATGGTCTGCACTAGACCTGACCTAACGCATGCAGTAAGTGTTCTTAGTCGATTCATGGTTGATCTTGAAAAAATTCATTGGGAAACTTTGAAGTGAATGCTTAGATACATAAAGGGGTCTCTTGATACTGGATTACTCTTTCTAAATAACTTTCAAGGTAGAGGTTTATTGAAGGATTTGTTGATTCAAATTTTGTTGGATCCATGGACACATGGAAGTCTCTTTCAGGGTATATGTTTACTTTGTTTGGAACTGTTGTGAGCTGGAAATCTACACTACAATCAGTTGTTACTCATTCAACCTAAAGCATAAAACACGCGCGCTTGCTGAAGGGGTAAAGGAGGCACTATGGTTAAAAGGCATGATTCAGGAATTAGGGATTGATCAACAAGCTCTGTATGTGTTCATTGTGAAAGCCAAAGTGGGCCATAATTTGGCCAATAATCAAATTTTACCATTCCAGAACAAAGCATATTGATGTTAAGTTGCACTTTGTCAGAAAATTGTGGGAATATAGTGCTGTCCAATCTGCAAAATGAACATCTAAAGATAAACCTGACAGACATGCTAAACGAGCCGCTTGCAAAGGAAAATGTTAGAAGTGTTTGGCAAGATGGATTTGTTTAATTAGTTGTTATTCCGTTCGGTCTTTGGTCTTATTGGGTAGTGGAGACTTGATTAGACTCATACCTGTAAGGAAGGACTTCATGGTAATACGTTCGACTACCAATTGTCGTCGTTCAACCTTTAGTTGTTTCGTTCGGTCTTCAACTGTTAAAGTCGTTCAGTCTTTAACTGTTTCGATCGACCTTCATTAGTTTTAACTGTCTGTGTTTTAGTCTCTTTGCTTGGCTATATTATGGCCTCTTCCTCTGTTATTCAATATACAGTCGCTCTATGGTTTTCATTCTTTTCTATTTTCTGTTTTTTGTACTGGACTCTTGTTCTCTTTGCTCTCGGACCAACAATTATTGTATAAAAAAAGAAAAAAACGAAAGCAACACATCAATTCACATATAATTTGAACTAAGTTCTGCTTGAAACGTTGAATAACATTAAATTGATCATAACATATGTACGTAATGTATATCGAGACATTGAAACATTAAATTCTAATTTAAATCTATGCCCATTTGAAATGGTCGTCTTACCACTCTTCATCTTTCTGGATAGTTTGTGTGGTTGCAACCATTCTATTATCCTGCAAAGAAGATTAGTATGGTTTTTGCTTTATAATAAGTTAGTTTTCTTAGTTGATGATAAGTATTATAATGGTATTGTTAAATATAAGTATGGAAGACAAAAAGGGGGAGAATTAATCTACCCCCAAAAACAAAAAGGATTATTAATTTCTACGGAATTCCCTGATAAGGCTGGAAGGAGTATGACACCGTATATGAGATGAGCACCATTTATTTTGTTTGTATTAATTTATTAGTTTTTAAAACTCAAATTTATGCTTTTGATAAACTCCAATTCAACACCGTTAAAATAATAGTAACTTTATCCATTTATGTTTGTATATTACAACATAAGTCTAAACTTCCAAACCACTTAAAATTGATTATTTAAAGAAAAAATTTCAAAAAGTTCGAGCCAAAAAAAACTTACAAAATAGTAAAACTTATTCGTCCTAAAAAAACAATTAAATTAGTGAGTTTCTTAATAAAAGTGATTTTAATTTCATGTATGTAAGTATGTAAAAGACGTAAAAAATTCCATTTAAAAGTGATAAAGATTTAAAAATTAATGAGATAATTATTTTAATATTAAAATATTTTAATATAATAATTTTGTTATCAACGAGTTTCATTATTTTAAAATATATCATTTCTAGAAATCATTTTTCTAAAGTATTTTTACTTCACTCTAAGAGTTTTTCTTTATACTTGTCTGATTGAAGAAACGAGACCTTATATTATGATTAATCATTGTGATAAGTTCTTCAATTTGAATCAATCAGTTCCACTTGAATGCGTCTTTTTAGTCATCAATATGAGTTTTTATGATCAATGATCATAACGGTATGTCCTGATTGTTCTTGTGATGTTTCTTGGGAAGAATTTCGTTGATTAGGGTCTTTGTGAACTTTTGGGTCAGATAAGGGAAACTAGTTGCTTTGGTACGTGTGAGTTTGATAAATTTGATTATTAGCATGTTGGTGCTCTAATGCATTTAGGGATGAAATTTGATTAGTTTTAATGAATTTGGTATGTTTTGGTTGATTTTTGATGGATGAGGGAATTAGAATATGAGAAATTGAACCAATTGGTATGTGTCCTAATATTGAAAATTACTTTTGACTAGAGTACTAAGAAAGAAATACTAACTTGATC
>NW_025904383.1:0-13933 GCF_018835915.1 Vigna umbellata
AACAGATAGAAAAGATAAAAAAATAACAAGATAAAAAGATAAAATGATAAAAAGATAAAAAGATAAAAAAATAAAAAAATAAAAAAATAAAAATAAAAATAAAAGATAAAGTCTAATCGGTTAAGAATCACACAAAAGTATAGTTTAAACCACGAGTCCCCAGAAACAACGCCAAATACTTGTTAAGATGTCGGCAAGTGTACCGAATCGTATCAAGTAATATAAAATGGTAAGACCAAGTATCGTTTCCCAAGAGACTCACGACACTAGACTGTCATGTAATTACTTAACTAATTAAGACTTATGAAGAACAATTTGGAATTTTGAATGAAAAGCAAGAAAGTAAATATGAATGATCTTTTGACCAATTGAAAGAAAAACACAAATTTGAATGGATGATATTGAATATGAGATGAATATGTTGTTGGGGTTTAGATTTCACCTAATTTACTCTCATGCATATATCAATTTATCTTCTTCATTCAATAGTTAACATCACTCTCTAAATTACTTAAAACCAAATCCCTCGACGAAGAAAGCATATCCTTAATTACTAGACCATAATCCCTTGCATCCCTAATAATTAATTCTGCAATACGATTAGGGCTTAAGATGACCAAAACTCATATCCCCATCCTTGAGAAATACTGCTTTTGGGAGCAATCCTCCAGAACATGAATTGTAAGATACCTCCCGATACTCATGCAAATCATACATCATATCATGAATGAGTTAAACATAACAAGCATTGAGTAAAGAAGAATTACCCTAACAATTGATGAAAGAAACATATATAATTAAGATCAATTCAAAGACATGAGAGTTCACAAGGTTACATCATCCCCCAACAACAAATAATGTTTAGTTCTCCATCGTCATGGAGAAACTAGATGAACAATGGAATGAAAAAGATAGAAAAACCCTAAAAACTGAAGAGGAGAGCTTTCGCATCCACTTCTGCCTCTAGAGAATTGAACAAAATCTGAATTTGTGTTAATTTTGTCAAGAGATACCCTCTCTAGGTCGAGCTAATCCTTAAATAGGATTGAATTGGGCCATGGGCCAATGTTGCCACCGCTCAGTGCCCCTACTAAGGGCGTTCAGGCGTGCTTGCGAAAGAATGGCACTCAGCGTCCAATGGAGGGCGCTCAGGCATGAAACGTTGCAGGAAATATGGCGGTCAACACCCCAAAAAGGGCGCCCAGGCGTGAATGCGTAGCTGCAGTCCTGAGGGTGATGAGTCAATATTTTCTTCACTTCACTTAGCTTATTATGCTAGATTTAATCAGGGAATTGTACTTGAATGTCCATTATTTCCCCATTTTTTTTTCTAATTGTGCTTAATTTGACTAGAAATTCTTATTTTAATTAATTTGAATTATGTGAGCTCATTATTTTCATTATTGGTTGCAGGGAAAATTTTGGAAATATATTTTGGGACATTAGAAGGGTTGACACATAATTCAAGACTCTTCACTTAGGCATTTTAGATTTAGTTAAATTGTAATTTAGTTGTTTAAAACTTTTTGAACCAACTTGTGCATTTTGGGCCAATTTTGGAAAAGTAGGTTAGGCCCAAAAGTGGGGGTAGCTGACTTGGCACCCTAGGATTTAGTGCAGCCGCCACCCACACGAAAAAGGGGCTTCTTCATTTTCTCGGAACAGTGGCTGTGTCCATGGGGGGAGAAAGGAGCTCCAAGAGGTTTTCTTTTTGTTGTTCTCTTGCTTGAACTAATCAAAGGATTGTATTTTCTTTATATTGTAATGCATACAGCTACTCATTAAGTCATTTTTCACTGTTCATTGCATCATTCATCTTTTTCACTATTCGTCGTCATCTACTGCAAATTTTTAGGTTTCTACTGTGCACGTTGCGTTTCTACTGTTGTTGCGTTCTTGGGTTACCAGAGATGATCTTGTGAATCAGTTTAATTCCATTCAGTGCATTTCCATTCACGTTAGAATAATTTCTGCTTATTTGTGCATCTCGTATTTAGTTTTTGCCACACTGCTTTCAATTTCGGATCAAATTTGCATTTCCATTGCTGTATTACATTTCATTCTGCGGTTAAAATTCGTTTTCTGGTTCTTTGGTTTTGCTACGTTAAAACTGTTCGATCTGTGAAGAGTTATTCACTGACAAATCGTTCGGTTTGTGAGTGCCTACCCCTTGGCTACCGTTCCATTAGCTTGATGTTTAAATGTTTTTATACCGTTCAACCTTGTTCACCATTAGCTTGTTTACTTTTTCATTTCTAAATTCCATTCGGTTCTTAGTTGTATCGTTCCGCTTTCTTCTGTGTTTACTAATTTTAATTGTTCTGCTCAACTACCATGCAAATTTCTTCTCTATTAACTCATTCCGTTTACCATTTCCAGTTGCATTTGCTTGCTGTAGTGTACCGTTCGGTCTCTAACTTCACTGTTAGAGATCGCTCGGCCTTTCTTTTTTCCTCTTCTGATCTCAATTATCGCTCGGTCTAACTCTTAGGGTCGTTTGGTTTCAATTTGTTATGTTTAGCTTTTACTTGTGCTTCAGTTTTACATTTGTCATTCGGTTTCCTTCATTTCCTGCATTTCCATCATACTTTCTTTAGAGACTGTTCGGTCTCCGCTTTTACCGTTCGATCATCTTCAGAATCGCTCTGTCAACTTAACTTTTCACCTTTAAACTGATCGGTCTCACTTTAGGACCATTCGGTCTGTCCTGTTTTCAACATTTTTCATTGTTTTCAGTAATATTCTGTTGTCTTCAATTTCCAATTTTAATTTAGTTTATTGTTCCTTGCAAAAAAAACTTTCAAACCCCCCCACTACGTGTTTGACCTAAGTCTCGAACCACATTTGGTCCTTGAGAGACGACCTAGGAGTCACTTCCTAGTATTATACTGCACTTTTATTGCACATCAAATTTGCATGGGCCGCGACAGACCCATCAAATTTTGGCGCCGTTGCCAGGGACCAACGGTTCGGTCTTAGGTCTTTTGTTGTGTTAGTGTGTGTTGTGTTTTGTCCTCTGTTGCGAGTTTGATGTTCTGTCTTGTGTGTTTGAGTGTGTGTTTTATTTTTTTTAGGTTGTTTTGTGTGTTTGCCAATTTTGTGCTATTATTTCACGGTTGTAGAGTGTTGTGACTTAATGTATGACTAGAGGCAATCCTGAGCCTATAAACCCTTTGATCCTGAGATTGATAAGACGTTTTATAGGTTAGGTAGGCATTCTAGGAATTTATGTTTAGAGTCTATTTTTGAGTTAGTTCCATTAGATACTTTGCATCTTACTACTGATTCTGAATCTTCTGCTCAATACTTTGTGCATATTGCATCTACTACATCTGTTGCATCTGCACTTGATTCTGATTCTAATTCTGTTATTTTTCACACTGAGAACAATATGGCACAACCTCCATCTCGTGGGAGGACTTTTAGGGATATGGCTGCAGCTGATTTCACTTATGAAAGCTTGTGCATCCAATATCCTGATGAGAACATACCGTATGTTCTCAAAACTGGACTAATTCATTTGTTGCCTAAGTTTCATGGCCTTGAAGGTGAGTGTCCGCATAAGCATCTGAAGGAATTCCATATTGTCTGTTCCACGATGAAGCCTCATGATGTTCTTGAAGATCATATCTTCTTAAAGGCATTCTCTCATTCACTAGACAATGTAGCAAAGGAGTCGTTATACTGCTTAGCGCCTAGATCCATCACCAGCTGGGATGATCTGAAGAGGTTGTTCTTAGAGAAAGTTTTTCCAGCATCTCGAACCATAACTATCAGAAAAGACATATTTGAGATTAGGCAATTTGGTGGAGAGAGTTTATATGAGTACTGGGAAAGATTCAAGAAACTTTGTGCAAGCTGTCCTCACCATCAGATACTTGAGCAACTCCTTCTTCAGTATTTCTATGAAGGCCTCAACAACATGGATAGGAGTATGATTGATGCTGCCAATGGTGGAGCATTAGGAGAGACGACGCCTGCTGAAGTCAGGCACTTGATTGAGAAAATGGCTTCCAACTCCCAACAGTTTAGCGGTAGAAGTGATGTCATTGTGGTGAGGGGAGTACACGATATTGCTACCCAAACTTCATCATCTGCTGATAGGAAATTGGAAAACAAGCTTGATTCTCTTGTGAGTTTAGTGGTACAACTGAGTGTCAATCAGAGACCGACATCTCCATCTGCATCTGTTGCGCGGCTATGTACTATATGTCCTTCTAGTGATCATTATACAGATGACTACCCTTCTTTGCAGCAACCTATTGGCCATGATGCATCTCAAGCCTATGTTGCAAACATACAACCCAACAGGCAACCGCAGCAGCAAAATTATGACTTGTCTAGCAACAAGTATAACCAAGGGTGGAAGAATCACCCAAATCTTAGATGGTCCAATAATTCACAACAACAACCACAACAACAACTACAACATTTCCAGAATGCTGCAGGCCCTAATAGACCATATTTGCCTCCACATGTTTAGAGATATCAGAAGCAACAACAACAAGAGATTCCTGCCCAGCTAGCTCCCCAACCTTCCACTTCTTCTTCTGAGCTTACATTAGAGGAGTTGTTGAGGCAGATGACTGCTCAGAATATGCAATTTCAGCAGATGATTGCTCAAAATATGCAGTTCCAACAAGAGACCAGGGCGTCCATCCAGAACCTGACCAATCAAATGAGGCAGATGGCCACATAGCTAAATCAAGCATAGTCTCAAAACTCTGATAGATTGCCTTCTCAGACTGTGCAAAATCCTAAAAATGAAAATGTTAGTGCCATCAACCTCAGATCAGGGAAGCAAATTGTTGTGCCTACAGTGCCACCACCTGCACCTACACCTACACCTATTGCTTCTCAGAGAAAGAAGGACCTGGCAAGTCCTACTAGGACATTTGAGGCAGGTGGACCTTCTTCCTCTTCCGGTGGTTGTGCCTCTTCTTCAGGTGGACCTTCTTCTTCCACCACCACCAGTGAGTCTCCTACTGTGCACCGAGCTATACCTCTTTCATTCCCTTCAAAAGCAATTCCTACCAAAAAGATGGAAGAGGTGGACAAAGAAATATTGGAGACATTCAGGAAGGTAGAGGTGAACATACCTCTTCTTGATGCCATAAAGCATATTCCTAGATATGCAAAATTCTTGAAAGACCTGTGCACGCATAAGAGAAAAATGAAAGGAGATGAGAGGATCAGCATGGTCAAGAATGTATACGCGCCCATTGGTAAGTCGGTCCCGCACATTCTTGGAAAGTGCATTGACTCAGGTACATTTTGCATTCCCTGTGTGATTGGAAATAGTAAATTTGAAAATGCCATGCTTGATTTGGGTGCTTACATAAATGTCATGCCTCTTTCAATTTAAATCCATGTCTCTTGGTCCTTTACAACCTACGAGTGTGGTCATTCAGTTGGCCAATAAGAGTGTTACCCACCCGATAGGTTACATAGATGATGTCTTGGTTCGGGTTGGCGAATTGATCTTTCCTACTGACTTCTATATCTTGGAAATGGAGGAGGGATTCTCTCATGGATTCGCTCCCATCATCTTAGGCAGGCCATTTTTGAAAACTGCCCGAACCAAAATTGATGTGTATGCCGGAACTTTAACCATGGAATGTGTTGATATTGTTGTTCATGTTAATATTCTTGATGCAATGAAGTTCCCAACTGAGGACCACTCTATTTTTAGGATTGATATTCTGGATGACATTATTGATAAATATGTTGTTGATGAGTTTGATTCTTTGCATGAGAAAGAGCATCCCTTTCTATCTTCTCTACATTCATTCATTGAATCTGATTTTGAATCAGAATTTGAAATTGATGTTGATGTTCTTGTGGATTGTGATATTCATGATGATGATGATAGTAGTGGTGTTGATGGTTTATCTATAATGGATGTTGAATTGGAGTCTGATGAGTTGGGTGTGTTGCCTTTACCTGTGAATTCTTTAGAGTCAGAATGCACTAACCACGTTGCAGGAAGTACAAATGAATCTGACTTGTAGGAACCCACTCTTGAGCTTAAACAACTACCAAAGAACCTCAAGTATGCATAATTGGAGGATAATGAGAAGAACCAGGTGATCATTTTCACCTCCCTTGATGTTGTTCAAGAGGAGAAGTTGCTAAGTGTGCTGAGGAAGCACAAGGGAGCCATTGATTGGACATTGGCTGACATACCTACCATCAGCCCCTCTACTTATATGCACAAAATTCTTTTAGAAGATGGAGCAAAGTCAGTTAGGCAGCCACAACGAAGGTAAAACCCTATGATTATGGATGTCATCAAGAAGGAGGTGACCAAGCTTTTGCAAGATGGGATCATCTACCCCATATCAGATAGTCAATGGGTGAGCCCGATCCATGTTGTGCCCAAGAAGATGGCCTCACCGTGATAAAGAATAAGAAGGATGAGTTGATTCCTACTAGAGTGCAGAACAGCTGGAGAGTCTGCATTGATTACAGGAGGCTCAATCAAGCAACCAGGAAAGATCATTTCCCCCTACCCTTCATTGATCAGATGTTGGAGCGCTTGGCAGGTAAATCTCATTACTGCTTTCTTGATGGGTTTTCTGGTTATTTTCAAATCAATATTGCTCCTGAGGACCAATAGAAAACCATGTTCATTTGCCCCTTTGGCACTTTTGCCTATAGGCAAATGCCATTTGGCTTATGCAACGCCCCTGGTACCTTCCAACGGTGCATGCTTAGAATTTTTAGCGATTTTCTTGAAAGTTGACGATGAAGCCGATGTTTTGCCTATCCAGGATAACTTTCCTGATGAAAGCTTATTGACGGTTTCACTTTCTTACCCTACCCTTTGGTTTGCAAATATTGTCAATTATTTGGTTGCTTCTGTTTTCCCTTCCTTAGCATCGCGTGCTCAAATTGCTAAAATTAAGAGCGATGCTAAGTATTACATTTGGGACTACCCATATCTGTGGAAGTTGTGTAGTGATCAGGTTAAAAGAAGATGCATTCCGAACCATGAGATTTACTCTGTCCTGCAGTTTTGCCACGCCTCCTCACCTGGTGGTCATTTGGGAATTCAAAGAACGGCTCGCAGGGTGCTAGATTGTGGTTTCTATTGGCCCTCCATCTTTAAGGATGCTGAGAGGATTTGCAACACGTGCGAGCCATGTCAAAGATCAGGAGGATCACTTTCAATGAGACAACAGATTCCTCAACAGCCCATGTTGTTCTGTGAGGTATTTGATGTATAGGTTATAGATTTCATGGGTCCCTTTCCTGTTTCTTTTGGTTTCTCTCATATTCTCCTGGTTGTAGATTATGTTTCAAAATTGGTGGAAGCTAGAGCCACCAGAACTAACGATGCTCGGGTTGTTGTGGATTTTGTTAGATCTCACCTCTTTTGCAGGTTTGGAGTGTCCCAAGCAATTGTTAGTGATCAAGGAACCCATTTTTGCAACAGATCAACGCAAGCCTTGCTAACGAAGTATGGGGTGGTACACAGAGTCTTTACACCTTACCACCCTCAAACAAATGGGCAAGCAGAGATCTCAAACAGGGAGATTAAGAGGATTTTGGAGAAGATTGTCCAGCCCAATAGGAAAAATTGGAGTAATAGGTTGGACGATGCCTTTTGGGTCCACAGGACTACCTATAAAGCACCCATAGGGATGTCTCCTTATCGTGTTGTCTTTGGAAAAACATGCCATCTACCAGTTGAGATTGAGCATCGGGCCTACTGGGTTGTGAAGTCTTGCAACTTCTCCATGGACCAAGCTGGAGAGGAAAGAAAGTTGCAGCTAAACGAATTGGATGAGATCTGATTAAAGGCGTATGAGAATTCGAAGTTCTACAAAGAAAGGACAAAGAAGTTCCATGATAGTTCTATTGTTAGAAAGGACTTCGAGGTTGGCCAACAAGTTTTATTGTATAACTCTAGGCTCGGACTCATGGGGGTAAGTTGAGATCAAAGTGGACTGGACCTTTTATTGTGACTAATGTTTATCCTTATGGTGCAGTAGAGATCCAAGGTTCATCCGCAGTTGAAAGCTTCAAGGTTAATGGGCACAGACTGAAGCCTTTCCTCAACAATCCTTCTTTGTTGGATGCAGTGGTGGAGGAGACGTCTTTGGTCGACCCCACCTCTCTTTCCCTCTGACTTAGGGAGTTCTCTTTTCTCCTTCCCTCCTCACTTTTATTGCACTTTGTCTATATCTTCTTATTGTTCTCATTGTTAATCTGATGATTGTGACACATTGAGGACATTGTGTAGTTTAAGTGTGGTCTATTGGGGGAAATTTTTCTTTGAGATTTTTCTTTGAAATTTTGGGACATTAGAAGGGTTGCCACATAATGCAAGACTCTTTGCTTAGGCATTTTAGATTTAGTTAAATTGTAAGTTAGTTGTTTAGAACTTTTTGAACCAACTTGTGCATTTTGGGCCAATTTTGGAAAAGTAGGTTAGGCCCAAAAGTGGGGGTGACTGACTTAGCACCCTAGGTCTTAGTGTAGCCGCCACCTACACGAAAAAGGTACTTCTTCATTTTCTCGAAATAGTGGTTGTGTCCATAGGGGGTGAAGGGAGCTCCAAGAGGTTTTCTTTTTGTTGTTCTCTTGCTTGAACTGATCAAAGGATTGTATTTTCTTTAAATTGTAATGCATACAGCTGCTCTTTAAGTCATTTTTCACTGTTCATTGCATCATTCATCTTTTTCACTATTCGTCGTCATCTTTTTCACTGTTCATTGCATTTCCATTCACGTCAGAATAGTTTCTGCTTATCTGTGCATATCGTATTTAGTTTTGGCCGCACTGCTTTCAATTTTGGATCAAATCTACACTACATTTCATTCTACACTTAAAATTCGTTTTCTAGTTGTTTTGTTTTGCTACGTTAAAACCGTTCGATCTGTGAAGAGTTATTCACTGACAAACCGTTCGGTCTGTGAGTGCCTACCCCTTAGCTACCATTCGGCTAGTCTTTATTTTCTAGTTTAGTCTCTCGGTCTCGGTTCCATTAGCTTGATGTTTAAATGTTTTTATACCGTTCGACCTTGTTCTGCATTAGCTTGTTTACTTTTTCATTTCTAAATTCCATTAGGTTCTTAGTTGTACCGTTCGACTTTCTTCTGTGTTTACTAGTTTTAATTGTTCTACTCAACTACCGTGCGGATTTCTTCTCTATTAACTCATTTCGTTTACCATTTTCAGTTGCATTCGCTTGCTGTAGTGTATTGTTCGGTCTCTAACTTCATTGTTAGAGACCGCTCGACGTTTCTTTGTTCCTCTTCTGATTTCAATTATCGCTCGGTCTAACTCTTAGGGTCATTTGGTTTCTGCTTGTTATGTTTAGCTTTTACTTGTGCTTTAGTCTTGCATTTCTCATTCGATTTCCTACATTTCTTGCATTTCCATCACACTTTCTTTAGAGTCTGTTCAGTCTTCGCTGTTACCGTTCGGTCATCTTCGCTTTTGCAACCTTCTCTTCTAGTGCTCTTTTTGTCCTTTATGAGTTCTAACTTCTTGACAACTTAACTCATATTCCAATTCATCACAATTTCCTACAAAACCAAGGAGATTTAGTGATAAAATCTTCAAGTGTAACTTCAACTCTCTTATTTCCTAAAATAAACCAAAATCAAGAGAACAAACAAGTTTCTAAGTCAAAAAGGGTTCATTTGATATTAAAATTTACTCTCAAATAACGGTGAAATCAACCGTTATCATTATGGTCATAACAGAGTTAAATTTGCTACGATTTTTATATACAAAGAACTAAGTTTGTTGGACAATAACAGACTAAAAATTTTAGTCTGTTGGTGAACAATAGACTTAAAATTTAAGTCTGTTAGTCAATAACAGACTTAAAATTTAAGTTTGTTAGTCAACAACAAACTTAAAATTTAAGTCTGTCGAATCGAAGTCTGTCATAAAACAGACTTAAAAAGTCCGAAATAACAGACTTAAAAAGTATGTTTTGTGGTAGTGAAATGAGCAACAATGGTGGAAGAAAAATGTTCGTAATGGAGGAGGAGGAGAGGATGAAAGTTACTATAGTGGCACAATAGAATAGGGACTTAGCACTTTGTAAAATTTCACAAAAATTAACCCTAAGTAGAGCTTTAGGTTTCGGTTCTTTATAAAAATAAACCCTATAAATTAATAGGCTTTAATTTTATAAAGAACAAAAGCTTAAAAGCTTGATACTAAAATAAAATATTTTAAATTCAGTGACATTGTTGGAATTATTGGAAACTTTAGACACTGATTCTTATAAGATCAAAGTCTGTTCTTTTATAGGTTTCAGTTTTTAAAGGAATTAAAATCTAAACGTCCCCAATAATTTCAAAAGTGTTACCGCGTGTCTATAGACTTCACTTTTCTTAAACCTACGACATATTAGGCAAAGTTAAATGGGCTTTTTATGTTAGTGATATAGAATTAGGGTTGTTAGGCGCTAATGTTACAAGTTAACAAACTTTCAAAGTCTAATTGAACTATATTTTAATAAAAGTAATTTTTATAATTATAATATGATTTTATGTTAGGTCTAGTGGTGGTGAGTTATAACTTAAGGAGTTTACTTATGACAAAATGACTTAGACTAAACTTAAGCATATTCAATTGATCGATGGTGTTCTGTCATTTGCTTATCTAAGTTGGCTATATTTCTTTATTTGGACAAAGTAAGGTTATACTTTTGTTGTTAGTTCGACCTAGACAGGTATTCACTAATTTTTCCTTCTTTTGTTGTCAATTTATGTGATTTTTCTTCTTTAGTGATTGATGATAATGAGGATGTCCTAGTTGGATTCTAAATGATACAAATGTGCTTTCTAAAAAAGTTGCAAAAAAATTTTACTCTTCTTGTATAAAACATATGAATTAGGAAAACTTGATTTGGTTGAATGATGTGTCACCAGCTAAAACTTTGGTTCTTTAGAAGTTATTGTATGATTGTTTACCTATTGATTACGAGATTTAAAAAAAGGATGATTTTATGCTTTATATGTTCTTTGTGTTCAAATAATGTTGAATTTTTTGCTCATTTGTTCTTTTATTATTCTATTGTTATGCGGTTGTGGGAATGGTTAAAGGAAGTTTTTTAGGATTGTAGTTTTTTTCTTTGGATTTAGTGGTTCAATTTACGAAGTCTTATTGTAGTTCTTTGCTTAAATTGATTAAAGAGGTCTTCATTAATACGATTATCTAGATGATTTGAAGGATGAGAAATCATAGTAGATTTCAGGATCCAATTGTTTTTCCTTCTTCGATTTATCAAACTAAGGAGGTAGTGTGTATGATTAGGAATAAATCTAAGAAGCATATAAGTAATATTGTCTCTAAATTTTTGGTGCTGAAAATTTTCAATACTCAAACTAGGAAGGGTAGGGTGGTTTCGTTTATTGACATAATATGGAAACTTCAATATGATAATTGGCTTAAGATCAATACTGGTGGTGCAACTAATGGTTTAGCTTCATGTGCTAGTATATTTTTAAGAGAGTAAACTTTTTTTTTATGTTTAGTTTACAGGGGTTGATTATGCTTTGAAGCATGCTTTGAGGGAGAGTTTTTAAAGGTTTTGGTTTGAGAATGATTATTCTTTAGTTTGTCATGATTTTTTGGACCAACGAGTGATTCCTTGGAGGATTTCTTGGAGTAATACAAAGAAATGACGTTAGTGCTTGCATTTTTGTAAGCATATGTCATTTAAAGTTTATTATGTTTTTTTGTGAAAAAAATATTTGTGCTGATAAACTAGCTAATTGAGCTTTGATTCATAAATAATAATATAAGTAATTTAATGTTTTACCTCCATGTATTTATTTATAGTTTTTTATAATAGATATAGTTTGTCTATATCTCATTATAACTTTTATCATGGTTTTATGTGGTCCCATGCTATGTATTCTTTTTTTTTTCTTTTTAATAAACTTTTATATGATGACAAATGACTGATACATTTATAATAATGTTTCCTTATTTGAAAAACTAAAATAATTTTTAATTTGTTTATACAAAAATTCATAATATATTATTATTTATACAACAATATCATATATTTAGGTGTAAACTGTATACGTCAAAGTCTGTCTTTTATAGGGCATGTTGAAAGGAATTAAAAATCTAAACGGCCCAATAATGTCAAAACGTGTTACCGCGGGGCGAGATACGGACTTGGCTGAAACCGCGACATATGAGGCAATTAAATGTGGCTGGTTATATGTAGTGAGAGAGAATTAGAGTGTGAGGGCGCTATGTTACAGGTAACAAACTGCAAAGCTAGTGACTAGTATGTTATAAAAGTAATTGTGGCAGGAGAAGATGAGGTTTGTTAGGTCGAGGGGGGGTGAGTTAGTTCTTTATCCAAGTAAAACGAAAATATAAGAGTTGGTACGGATAAAAAGGACTGAGGACTAAACGGAAGCGGTCAAGTGATCGAGGTGTTCGTCAGGTGCTTATCGAAGGTGGCGAAGGGCTGGCGGTGGCAAAGGAAGGTATCCTTGTTGGGGGGTTAGTGCGCCTAGACAGGTATTCACTGAATTGTGCTCTTTGGGGTTGTCAATTGGATGTGATTTTTCTAGTGATTGATGAGGTAATGGAGATGGCTAGTGGGATCGAAATGGATACAAATGGCTTGGCAAAAAAGTGCAAAAAATTACTCTTGCTTGTATAAAACATATGATTTAGGAAAATGTAATTGGGTTGGCGGATGTTCACCAGCTGAAAACTTTGGTTCTTTGAAGGTTTTGTATGATTGTTAGATATTGAAGGCGAATTAAAAAAGGATGGATTTATGCTGATATGTTGCTGGTGTTCAATATGTGGTGAATTGTTGCTCATTGTGTGGCTGTTATAGTCTGATTGTTATGCGGTTGTGGGAATGGTTAAAGGTAAGTTTTTGAGGATTGTAGTTTTTCGGGTTTGTGGTAGGGGGTGCAATGACGAGTCTTAGGTAGTTCTTGCGAAATTGATTAAAGTGGTCTGCAAGGATACGATTACTAGATGATTTGAAGGTGAGAATCATAGTAATTTCAGGATCCAATGGTTTTTGCCTTCTGCGATTTATGCAAACTAAGGAGGTAACGTGTGTATGATTAGGAAAGAATGCTAAGAACATATAAGTAATATTGTCGCGAAATTTTTGGTGGCGGAAATTTTCAATACTCAAACAGGGAGGTAGGGTGGGGGTCGTTTGATGGGGACATAAGTGGGAAACTTCAAATGATAATGGGGCTTGAAGATCAACTGGTGGTGCAACAATGGTGGGAGCTTGCAGTGCTAGTGATATTTTGGGGAAGAGAGAAACTTTGGTTTGAGGTTGAGTTTGACAGGGTTGATTAATGCTTTGAAGCATGGCGTGAGAGGAGAGTTTTTAAGGTTTTTGTTTGAGAATGATTATTCTTTAGTTGCGATTTTGGACCACGAGTGAATTCCTGGAGGATTTCTTGATAATACAAAGAATGACGTTAGTGCTGCATGTGTAAGCTATGTCATTACAAGTTTATTATGTTTTTTTGGAGAAAAAATATTTGTGGCGGATAAACTAGCTAAGGAGCTGTTGGGGGAGTCATAAATAATAATATAAGTATTTAATGTGTTACCTCCATGTATTATTTGATAGTTTGTTTATAAGATATAGGTTTGTCTATATCTCATTATAACTTTGAGCATGGTTTGTATGTGGGCCCATGCCTATGTGATCTTTTTTTTTTCTTTTTAATGAACTTTTATATGATGACATGACTGATACATTATAATAATGTTTCCTTATTTGGAAACTAAAATAATTTTTAAGTTGTTTATACAAAAATCCATAATAGATTATTATTTACACACATCTACTATATTTAGTGTAAAGATTGTTTAATTCAATTGGTATTAAAATAAAATAATATTTAATATAATATATCTATAATATATTAGATATAGCGTATATCTCTATAGATATTAT
>NW_025904383.1:17638-87670 GCF_018835915.1 Vigna umbellata
AAGTTTTTATCACTATGAATAAACAAATGTTACCCTTCTTTTTTTTCCTTTTTCTTTTGATATGACAACATAAAAATTAAAAACAAAAGAAATTTAACATAAAAAATAAATGGATTAGGCTATCAACATGTGAGTTAGTTCCACTTTCGTCTATATAGTTATCGAACCAATATTACTTTAACAAATAAAATAATAAATTAAGTAGGACAAATGGATTATCCTAAATGTAATATGCATTCATACAGAAAACATAAATTTATGATATTTAGTCCCTCTGCTATTACAAAAGGTAGATATTGTTTATATATTTATTGTTGTTTTAAGATTTTAACGAATTTTAGTCCCGAAAGTGCTTTTGTATGCACACCCTACTTGAAAGAACAAGTATAACAGAAAAATATTCCAATTAGATAAAGAGAAAACCTCACTGTATAAGGGATATCGTTTCCAAACAAAGAAAAGGTAAAATATACATATAGTATTTTGAGGTAACCAACCAAACAAGATTAATTAACTTTTTCGCATATAAATCTATTAGCAAAATAATCAACTAAGTTTTAGAATAATTGATTACTCTAATCATTAATCAAACTTAAAACTTCGAAATGAAAATTAATGAATAACTTTTCAAGTTTTAAGCGATTTTGAACTTTAAATAGTAGATTATTTTACAAGTTTCTCTCTTTCATATATCCTCTCATCCATAAAAAATCTGAATCAAAATTCACTTTTATTGATTCATCCTTAATTTTCTTTCAAAATTCCTCCTTTAAAAAATTGCTAGCGTTTTAGTAAAAATTCAGAATTATGATAAGTGGATGATACTGTGTCATATGTCACCCACTAAAAGAATACATCCCCACTCACAGAAGTAAACGTGAGCAAGTTAAATAAGGCATTAATTTAGGGCAAAAGGAAACCGAACTACATTATTAATTTTAACTAGACAGCATACTAATGGATAAATATTTAACAATATTGTAAAAGAATCTATACTCATCAAGTAAATAATAATGTCACCAATGCCACTAAAATTTGATATAGTATAGTAAAAGAAACTTAAAAAAATTAATACACACACACACACATATATATATATATATATATATATATATAACATGATATTAGATATTAATTCATGATTTATATGAAATAAATGAAATAATATATTTAACAAAACAAAAAAATTTCCATAATAAATAACTCAATAGGTTAAATAAATAAAAATATTTCATTAAAATAAGTTCTTAATATATCAAATTAAAAATAAATTTTAATTAATCTATAAAAATCGTAATAAAAAAATATTTTTCTGAATATTTAATCTTCTGCACTTGCATGTGATTGGGTTGTAAAAGCCTTTTTATTAAAAATTTCATTTTGTTTAATCTGGAAGCTTCCACGTATAATTTTGCAGATAACTTTGCACATCACAGAGCTGAGTTGTCTTGGCCTCTGAAATAATATTAATGTTGTCTTCCTAGCGGGTTTCAGAAGCAAAATAATAACAAGACAGAGAGACATTCACATCATGATTGGAGTTTTAATTATATGGAAATCCTACACGACAAACATACAAAGAACAAAAGCCACCATGATGAAACCCATTTTTTTTAACCTATAATTTCACGTTTTTTTGCTTTTATCTGTTACTATTAATTATGATGGTTAGACATTACACTATCAAAATAATAATAGTAATAAATATTATTAACATGTAACACTGGCCACAAATAATTCTGTTGTTTGGTTTTATGGCACTTAATTAATCAATAGTTTATAATGGGAAAGAAGCATATACTATATTATGATCATTATTGTGGGGGCATTTCAGAAACTTTACGTGCTCCCTTATTGGTCTGAAATGAGATGAATAGGGAAGTGTGTTTTAGCTATATTGTTCAGAAACATGGCTAGATACATTTTCATCCCTTTATATAATCCAAATTTGTAACCAGATGCATTATGCTCTTTCTTTATTGCCGTATTTATTTCATTTATTGCTTGTTTGCTTCTGTGATATGACAAAAAAATATATATGTGCAGATTCATTTGTTAATAGTCTGCAAGCTACTCCAAATATTCATTGCATATGAACAGTTTGATTTGTTATAATTTTTTTATAAATATAAAAGTATTTCTTTTCTGCTGTTATCCAATTACAAACTGACATATACATGAAAAATGTATTGCTTTTATGTTAAAAAATATCTTAAGAATAATATCAGTGTAATTTTAAATATGGAAACCTAAGTGAATCAATACTATGCAGGGAAACATGCTCATAGAAGTTGACCTATAAACTCAAAATCATAAACATCTTTATGTGCAAAAAGAAAAATACTTTTTAATCAGTTTTTTTTTTATCTAATTACGGTTATTCAACTATAGTTTATTCATCTAAAAAAAGTCCTTTTGGACAAGATTGTTTACTAATTGAACAATAAAAGTGGGATGTGGAAGACACACCCATGAAAGAAAAAAGAAATCCATACAATACCCTAACTACTTTGTGTCCATCCATTGGCATCAATGATGATAATTTATTCATTGAAAAAAAGTTAGGCAGATAATAGTACATATTCATAAAAATTGGTAGGTTAAGCCTATAGATATTGCAAGTTCGAATAAATATATGTCTTTTTTAAAATAATTTCACATGTCTATTTTTTTTATCTTTGTCTCTATTTACTTATTTTATTATACATTTTTTTCTTTTTTTTTTCTATAATTGGGTAAAGTTTTGGAATAAAGGATAAGAGAAGTTGTTGATTTAACTTTCTACTAATATTTAAAAGTTACAAGATTGATTTAATAAATTTTGAGTGAAAAATAGAAAAAAAAATTGATTTAATAAATTTTGAATGAAAAATAGAAAAGGTTGTAAGTTCAATCCTTCCACTAACATTAAAAACTAATATTTTTTCGATAAAAAAAATACATTATTATAAAATTACAAAAGTATTTTGTATAATTTATATTATCTTCTCTTTTAATAAGAACATAACACTACTAAAAAAATTGGATTTGAAATCGCACAATAGATTTCGGTTGAGGCAGAACTGAAACCTATAGAAGATGTGTAATTTGTTAGAATATTTTTATTCTTTTTACAAAAATGAAATGAAAATATGTTTATCAATATGAAACATTCAAAAGGAACGAGCACTGGTCTCTTTTCTGAATAAGGGGACAGAGTCAACAACAATTTTCTCTATTCATAACTAACTCTCTTCAATAACTTGTTCCTGTTAAATCATTTAGTACGATGTGCAGGAGCTTCATTTTTTGTTATGTTTTGATGTTGGTTATATGTAGGAAGGTGAAAAGTATATTCCAAAATACTGTTTTAAGCAGAAAATATGTTTTAGAATTATTTTTAAGAGCTGATTTCAAAATTCCATTTTTTAGACAATGACTTACCCGTTCCGAAATCCCCTTTCCACATAACGGTTTTTCTCTTCTGGAAAATATTTATGGACAACTTAATAGTCAAAATATCAAATCTCCCTAAAGATAAACTACTAATTCTAAAATTTAAAAACGAAATTTAATAACAATCAAAAGGAAAAAGATATAACACAACCCTCCAATAAAAAAGCAACATCAAAATCATCAATTATTTTTTTATTAAACTGGAAAACAAATGAACAAACAAAGCAAGAGAAACAAATTGTGGTGTCGTGGGTTACTGTGTGTGGTTGAGAGAGATGATGGAGATAAGAGAGAAACAAATTAGATAAGTGACAAAGCTAGATTAGGGTTAGGTCAGTGTTTCTGATTTTTTTTAGTTGGGGCTATTGTAGGGATGATAGAGAGAAGGTTAGAGTGAAGAGATGAAAGAGAAATGGTTGAGAGCAATGAGGGATCAGAGAGAAGTGAGTAAGGGTTCGAGGGTTTCTTGTTTTTCTTTTAGTTTTGAGAATGAAAATTATTCAAATACCTTTGACCTTAAAACTTAGAATTAATAATATATGAGAGTATTTTTGTCTACTAAAATCTAGTATACTTTGCTAAAATGTACAAACTGAAAAAAGAGTTTATGTAGGTTAGCAAACCCTTTATATATATATATATATATATATATATATATATTAAATATATATATATTTGATGTGTGACAATATTATGCTCAAGTCAATCATTTAAGACAATAAATTAATTGTAATTATTTTTTATATTATTTATTTTTATAAATTTAAAATTCTCATCTCTACACTTAGAATTAGTTGGTACATCCACTAGTGCAGAAAATGTCTTTAACGTCTGTTATTTAGGGCTTTTAACGTCTGATCTCGCATCGACGTCTTATTGGTAGACGTCAATGTAGACGTCGGATAGTACAGGTCAGACATCTGTGGGCAACCGACGTTTAATGTCCTAGACGAATCTTAGCTTTGTAATCCATTAGACGTCTGCATGTGCACCGTTCAAAAACACAATGGAAGGAAATGGAGGAGTGCACCATTTAAAAAAGCAAGAATCGCCGACTAAAAATGCTCAAAATCGCAGGCAAAGGACACGCGCAAAACAACACCAAAACGCAATGAAAATGCATTATAATTGGTTCAAATGGAAGATAATTCATCGAAGATGTAATCGGAGTAAAACTAATTTTAAACAATACAAAAGAGAGAAAACGAACCTCAAAAGCATTGGCCGTGGAGAGAAAACGCAAGGAAGATGATGAACACTGAGTACGCGTAATTGTTGTCTCGCGTTCGCGGTTTTGAATAACAGACGTTTAGAAGTCGGGCCCCCTCCTAGCCGACGTCTAAATGACTTTAGAAGTCGAGCCCCCTCCTAGCCGACATCTAAAGGGTTTAAAATATAATTTTAGTGGACACATTTGGCGTTCGGGTTAGGAGGGGCTGATGTCTAAATAAGACTCTAAACGTCATGCGGTAGGATCGGACGTCTAAGTGGTAACTTTTGGAATTCTGACTATCTCATTAGCGTCCAATGGTGGGCCCCGACGTTTAAATATGTCTTAAACGTCGGGCATCCTACACCCGAACGTCTAAAGCTAATTAAAATATTAATGTTTTTATTCATTCGTTTATTTTTGGCGTCCAATTGTAGGGGCCGAAGTTTAAATAGGTCTTAGATGTCGGGTATCCAGAACCCGAACGTCTAAAGTCAATTAAAATATTAATATTTTTATTCGTTCGTCTCTTTTTGACGTCTAATTGTAGGGGCCGAAGTTTAAATAGGTCTTAGACGTCGGGGATTCCCCAGCCAACATCTAAATAGTGATTTTAATTACAACAATGTCACCAGTTATTTTTACCTTGGATATTCAGTGGTCAGACGTTTAAAAAGTGACGTTAAAGGTCTTTTCTAAAATAGTGATTAGTTTTATTTTGTGCAAATGGTATTTATTGTTTAGAGTAAATAATTTGCTTTAAATAAACACATAAATAATAGGTGATCATATTTGTCCTTGAATTCATTGTTTCGAATGTTGTTGTCGTATTTAATAAGCCTATGTTGTAGGACCGGACGAAACTTGGACTTATATATTTTTAAAAGATTCTTCTATGAAAGTTTCTTGAAGGGTGTATATTCTAGCATGTAAATTCTTCAAGCTTTTGGCTTTTAGGACAAAATTGCTTGGGATTCTCCACCGTTTTAATTGGTGTTTTCGCCTCTCTTTTTTTTCTAATTTGTCTCTCGTATTAATTATTTTTACTACACCTTAACATCATTTAGTTCTTTATCAACAAATATTACGAATTCTTTCCTTCTCTTTTATGAATTATAAAAATTGAAACACTTAACTTTTAAAGTTAAAAATTCATTATTATTATTATCTTCATACATTATAATTGTGCACAAATTTAATGTTATTAACTAATAATCAACTCTCTGTTAATTACTTTTCAATGTTTTATATTAATACCTCTTTTACAGTGATATAAGATTAATCATCACTGACACGGACAATGTTTAGACAACCGTTTATAAATTAACCTCTAAAATTAATTACTGATTGTTGATTATTTTAGTAATTGTTGGTACATATTATTCACGAAGTATGTTGATTATTCTAAAAAGAAATATGACAAACTAAATTTTGTAACCATTAATTTAATTTTGATTAGACATTTTAACAATTGATTTAGGAGATGACTTCGAGAGACTTTTTTATGCAAATTATTTTGTGTTACTTAGTGCTTAAATACATTTGGATAAATTTTCTTAAGTATTTTTACGAGAGAAAAAAAAATGAAATTATAACTTTTCCATTTCGTAATGCACAAATTAGCGTCTCTTTGGATCAGTAAAAAGTTAAGCTAGTTTTTCTTTTTTAAGCATAAAATACTTTATAGAAGTTCCCTTATATATGTTTTAACTATTTTTTATTTCTATGCATAAATTGGTTTTAACTTATAAAAATGTTCAATTTATTTATTTTTCTCTTATAAAAGTTTTTATTTCTTACCTAACAAACTCTTAGTTTCTAGAAATTCTTTATTATTGCTTTCCAAATTTTTTATTTGTAAATATATAGAATAATTTAACTTCAAAAAAGTTCATTTCATTTTTGTTGTTATTCTTTTTAACTTTTAAGTCTTCAAACATGTCATATCTAGTTATTAATAGTTAGTGTATAAGATAATGAGAAAAAAAATACTGAAAAAATAAAATATGATGAAGTGTGTTATAATTTCTCCTAACTTCGTAAAAAAACAAAAAGAGTAACAAATCGTATACTCTAATATTGTTAATATTTTATTTTATATTCTTCATAAAACAGTAAGAAAATTCTTAAAATATAACCAAACAATAATATAACACTCTTGCGAAACGAATTAATTGTTTAATTCTTTAAAAGACCCTTTGCATGTTCTGCTGAAAGTGCTTAAACATTTGAAAATTCAAACGTCCTTTTTAAAGGTTGAATTAGGATTGTGAACACATCAATTTGGCCGTAGAAAATATTTCATGAGTCTATTCACGTTGGCATTAATGCATCGTTAACGTTAAATCAATTGACTAAATATATTTAAATTAATGACGATCAAAACATAACTTTCTCCAGTCCTTTGCTGATTTTCTCCAGTTCTTATTTTTCTGTTTAGATTAAAACACAAGGGTTGGATTTTAATATTTTTCTCTAACGGATATTCCTATATTTTTCTTCGTTCCCTTTATTAGTATTATAGTTCTTGAATTGAGAAAGTGCAAAGTACATTGACTCAGCCCATTTCTTCTTCCTTCTTTTTTTTTCTTTTTCTTTTCATAACTCATATAACTGTCTTTATAAACCGATCCTATAACACCAAAGAGTGGCATGTTATGAAACATTCACACCAAATCACATTTCACTGACTAAGCATCTTATGAAATTTTTTCCTTTTCTTTTTCTCTACTAATATTTGAGCTCAATATTAGTTAAACGATTTGAGAAAAATGAATTCAGTTTGATGGTGAGAATATTATAGATGTGAAGACCTCCAACAAACTTTCACATATTTAATATTTTCACTCTTAAACTGAATTATTACACATATTCAATTTATATTTGTAACAACTCTTAACTTTCTTTTTATTCAAACAAAATCTTTCAATTTAAGTGGCTTTGTTATGATATCAACTAATGGTTCTTGTGATCTACAATATTGTAGTTCAACAATTTTATTCCTTGTAAAATCTTTTAGAAAATGAAAGCATACATCAATATGTTTACTCCTATGTATAATTGGGTTCTTTGACAACTTTATGATAGAACTATTTTCATAGTAGATAAATTGTAGGACTTGTTTGATTTATTTCCACTATTTTGACCATTCATCTAAGCCATATAACCTAGCAAGAACTCGGAGCTACTGCTATAAATTTCGCTTTAGTTGTTGATAGACTCATTCCTGGTTGCTTCTTCGAACTTCATGAGATAGCTGTCTCACTCATCATGAAATCATAGTCTAATGTGTTTTTTCTATCGTTAATATCATTAGCATAGTCACTATCCATATAGTCAATCAAATGTTTTCCTTTATTTCTTTGATATAAACCAAATTCGCAAGTTCCTTTAAGGTAGCGCAAGATTCACTTTATTGCTTGAAAACATGTACATGAGTCATACATCCAAAGACCTTAAAATATTGAACCGAAGGTTTGTGCCCACTCTAGGCTTCCATTGGTGTCTTGTTCTACATTGCTACGGTTGGACTTCGATTAAAAACATGAACTCCTCAATTTGCAACTTTTGGCAAAAAAATACTACGGGATATTTTTGGCTATCATCATGTTACGAACCATATTCATAATACTTCGATTATTTCTTTTAATGACACCATTTTGCTGGGGTGAGTACGGGGCAGTGAGTTGATTGTTGATTCCATGTTCAGTACAAAATTCATGAAATGAAGTTTCCTCCATGATTTGTTAGAAGGCGTTTAATTTGTAGATCTACTTCTCGTTCAGCCTTTGCTTTAAATTCCTTGAAAAACTTGAATGCTTCATAATTCTCATGTAGAAAATAGATCCATGTCTTTTGAGTACAATCATTAATCAAATAGATGAGGTACCTCTTATTGATGTTGAAATAGAGTTTAATAGGACCACATAGATTAAAATGAATAAAGTGTAATGGAAATTTAGCTCTCAACTTATTCATCTTGGGAAATGGATCTCGTTGTTACTTCCCTTTAAAGCATTCCTTGCACACTCTTGAGGGTTTTATCAATTGTGACATACGCATAACCATTTCTTTCTGTTGTAGGGTGTTGAGGCCATTGAAGCTCAAATGACCATAGCAAAAATTTCATAATTGACCAATATGTTCAGTTATTGTGTTGAAGCATGATGTACTAAAGGTTAGAGACACAACTACAATTTTGAAAATGTGATTGGAGGACATCACATATTTCATGATAACACCTCTTTTAGGATGATAAACCTTGCAACTACTATGTTGAAAAAGCACAAATAAACCGTTCTCTTAAAGATTGCTGCAACCAGAATCTAGAAATCAATTGTTACACTAATGTTGTTCATCTCCTACCCGAGCCATTAGTAACATTTCTTGAGAAATCTTGGTATGATTTCTTTATTTGCTTTGACATTCCCTTGGTAGTGCCCTTGTTAGGAAGAGTCCCTATAAGTCACCTTCAAGGATTGTTCCTTGTCTAGGATAATCATTCTTTGCTCATCGCTAGCAAATAACTTTGTAATTCATCTATAGATAAAGTGCTATAATGTCTTGTGCCTCCTCAATTGAACAAACGACATAGTTGAATTGTTGAATAATAGAGTGTAATATCTTTTCCATCACTTTTCAATCACTTTTATTTTCACCATTAGCCTTCATCTTGTTTGCAATTGTAAGTGTGTGTGCAAAATAATCATTCATAGTCTCTTTGGCCCTCGTATGGAGTGTTTCAAATTCCTTCCTCAATGCTTGCAATTGAGCACGCTTGAGACACATGGAACCTTGGTACTTCTGCTTCATAGAGTCCCATACGTTTTTAATAGTGTCCTTCCTAGAATCATCTCGAGAATGAGACAATCGATGGTTTGAAAAAGATAATTTTTTGCTTTCAAGTCCTTAATCTTCTGTTCTCAATTGGTGTCATTCCAGTAGATGCAACTGAAATTCTAGTTTCCACTAAACCCCAATATTCTTTTGAACATAAAAAATTATCCATCAATATTGTCCAATGATCATAATGACCATCAAACTTAGGAATTGCAGGTTACACAAAAATAGTTTTTTGTTGCCATCACTCTCTATCAACTAGTTGCAATTATGCCGTATTAAGCCTACGAGAGGCTCTGATGCCATAATGTTACAAAGAAAATAGTTGCAAAGTATATGATAGAAGAATAATCTCTTTTATTAATATGTTATACCAAATGTATAGTCAACTTCAAATCAGAAACATATCTAAAAATACAGAAATAAAATACTACAAATTAGTAGACTTATTCAAAGCTAATAAACCTCCCTTGACAATAGAAGGCTTTCACATATAAATAGCTTAACTTCTTAATTTTTGTATGATTTGGTTATTTTGCCTTAAGTTATAGTTTTTTTTTTTGAGAATTTTCAACTCTTGGTAGCATTACTTGGATTTCACACAACTTCAAACTAAGGACCACTATTTCAAATTGAAAATTTATGTTATTGATTGGTGTATGATTTATGTTGTTATTGTGTTAATATACCATGCCGAAATTAAATTAAATTGATGAATGCTGATGTTTACATGGATTTTTGAATTGCACAATTGTTGGAAGGGTCAAAATGAGTGTTGTTAGCTCTTTTAAGTAAATTGTGTTTTCATGAGTCTAAATTTGTGTCTTAATAAAATAGTTATTTTGCTCAATATTGATTGTGTTATTTTTGGATTATATGCACAATATTGATTTTTTGCGTATCTCATTTAATTGTTGAAAGTTATATCGTATTTGAAATTTTCTGTATTTTAGGTATTGGTTTGAGCCAAAACTAAATGATTTTTTTTTAATAAAGTCTTATGTTGGTCCTGCATGGTCTGATTCAAATTTTCAAAGTTTTTTTTCTTTGTTCTTTCACTTATTTATGTTTGATGTGTTAATGTCTGGTGTAAATTTGAAGTTTTTTACGTCAGAAATTAGGTTGAACATAAATTACGTTATCTGCATTTATATCAAAGTGTTATTTGACGTAAAACAAGTCCAAAAATATCCGATCCTCTTGTAATTTATACTTTTAAGAACAAATAGAGTTTTTCCTTAAGTATCCTTAGGGTTTACTCAACAACCATTTGCAACCCTATTTATTTATCAGCTTAATCTAATCCTTAACTGAATTATATTTTCCAGAGAATGAAGGCAGTGGTAATACTTTTCGTATTTTAAATTTTGTGAACATCTCTTGGTTTCTTTTTATGAAGGACTAGCTGCGTGTAATTGACGTTTTATAAACTTGTAATGTTTGTAAACGTCATCATCAAGGAGAAGTTTTTACGTAATGGAACACTATTTGAGGTCACTGCTGAAACCTACTCTTGAGAGAGTGTGTCAATTTTTTGAGGAACCACTTAGGGTTCGTCACAACTTATGTATATCCATGTATAATTAAAATTCCACCTCTATCTTTTCATTTATTTTCTTATTCTTATCACTTTTTTTTTATCATTGTATATAAAATATCTAAAGAAGTGGTTCAAAGTTACAACAATGGAGAGATATTTTTTATGGAAGAGGAAGAGGTGCCAACAAGAATTATATGGGAGGGTAAGGTAGTGTTTTAGTCAACAAATATGGTAACCTTCTTTATGAGTGGTGTGGTGTTTTTTTTATTATTATTATTGTGTTTAGATATAAAGTTTTATAATTTTTAAGATATTCAAATACATTAAATTTAAATTAATTTGATTTTATAAATATTTTATTTGAATAAGATAATTCAGATTTAAAGAATTTTTATTTATTTAAATAAAGCATTTTAATTATCATCAAATATAAAAAAATATTTAAATATTAAATAATTGTCAAAAATATTAAAAAAGTGTTTTTTGCCATAAGTGTTTATATTGAGCATAAGTGTTTATATTGATATCGATTAAGGCTATTTTTACGTTATTTATATTTATGGTTAAGAGATTTTTTGCCAATTTTTTTATCAATATCAACTAAAAAATTTCCTCATGATAATGTTAAAACAAATCCTAATTAATGTTAACTAAAAGTTCTTCTGTTAACATTAGAAAAAGATTAATAAATTATTAGCAACAAATAACATATTTGTTGATGATAAAAAAAAATCAATGCAAACATAGAAAAAAAAATCACGACAGATATTAGCTGAAAACTAGTTAAACTCACATACGCAAGAAAATAGTCTCTCCCCATTGTTCGAAAAAGCTTTGACTAATATTGAATAACAAATTATAGTTGTTAATAATAATAAAAAAAAGTCTAACAACTTAATTACAAAAGATTTATATTAACACAAATAAAAAAATCTGAGTTGTGACATCAATTGAAAAGAAGTTATCAAAGAAGCCCCATTCTTAGTGAAATCAGTGATGTCAAAAACTAAGATGAAGTGAAGAGAAAATAAGAAGACAAATGAAAATTTAAGAATATAAATAATTTCAAATTCTTATTTTAATTTTTAAGTAGAATTTGAAATCTCTAATTTTAAACAATCCAAAATCTCTAATGAAATTTTAGAATTTTTTTTTTAAAAAAATTCTTAGTCAAACAACATATCAATTTTTTTTTTTAAAAAATCTTACTATAATACATTTCAAATTAAAAAAAAAAAAAAACTCCTTATTAAAATTTTCTATCCAAATACATTATCAATCTACGGGTCCTTGATAACCAATTTTAATCCTAATTACTTACATTATAATTTGTTATATTCAGCGTATTTACTCCATGTTACATATTTATTCTAGTTTAATTGTGATAAAATCTTTCTATATTTATACAATATTAATATATTTATACATTATTGATATTTATATCTTGGTATTCCTAATTAAACTTGAACCATAATTTTTCGTTCACATGAGTTGGAGTTGTACCTATAATTACATATATAGTAAAATCGTTAAGAATTTTAATCTCTATTAGAAAAAAAAGTGGTATGTTAAAAGAGAGAAAAGATTTGGTGTAAAGTGTTACAAGCAAGATATAATTATTTGAGTAAAAGAGATTTGAAAAAGGTTTCTCCAGTGGAAAACGGAAGACACAATTAGATAGAAAAGTTAAAGGTGGAAAACACCATCTTAGGACGACAAATGGGTGGGAATTACAAATTAGAATCTAATTGATTATTAATTAGAACTTTTTATTCACAGTGATTACTATAATTTTTGGTTTATAAATTAATCATTATAATAATCAATTATTATTATTATTATTTTGTTATCTTTAATCCCTCTTTTGTGTAGCATTTGATACAATTTATTTCTTTAGGGAATTATTGTAAGTATATTACACTAGTGCAGTTAAGAGAAACGATATCGGTTATTTTTGTCCATAGGCATCGGTTCCTCAATCGAGGCATATACAGGCGAGGTAAAAAGTTTTTCCCTTTTTGCCTCGGTTGTGAACCGAGTTAGTATCTCGTACTCTACTACCTCGGTTGGGACCTGAACCGAGGCAGTAGAGTGGTTTTTACTTTTTTTTTTCTGGCCACACTTTGTTTAGCTTATTGTCATAAGAAACTAGTTCAAGGAAAATTCTTCCTATCCGGTGACCTTGACCACAAACACGTCCAACATAGCTTGCTATTTGGTCCTCTCCAAGAACCCACTTGGTAATAACTCTAATGGGTCTGCATCTTTTTCTCCATCGAGATAACCTGCGTTGGCCTTATCGCTTAGCGCTCTCACAACCCACAAGAACTTGTGTTTGCTCAATTCCAAACCATGTGCCAGCTTGTTCATTTGCTCTTGTGAGAGTGTTCCACCACTCCCAAAACAAACATACAAAACTGAACCATCTTGTTGCTTCTCCAACCATGTCAGACACTCCAACCCAGTTGTAGCTGTCCCAGTTTGAACAATTGGTTTAACAGGATACAAAGAAGGGTAACCCCTTTCCTCATCTTTGAATGCTCTGATCGGACTTGTTTCCAGTAAAAAAAAATCAGAAATAGTTTGCAATTAATCATTGTGTTTCGATCCTGTGATGGGTGGGGCAGATCCTTGTGGAGCATGGGGAAGTAGAAGTGTGTGCAGAGAGTGGTTACATAGAACCCAAATCACCAAAAATCACTAGCCTCATGCGAGCACAGAGAACCTAAAAATCCCCAAACGAAACCCTCGCTTCCAAACGCAAAAGCCCTCGTCGTGCCACCGCCAACGAAGGCGAGATCATGCCTGAGTCGCGCCTCCCACAGTGTCGTCAAGCCCTAAATCGAATCGCCAACGCCAAGCCACAGTGTCGCCAAGCCCCAAATCGAATTGCCAACGCCGCTGCTGCCACCTCCACGAACAGGGATCGTCACGCCGCGGCGACGAAGTCGCGCCGGCCACCCCTCCTTACTCGAAACCACGTCTGAACCTTAAAAGAAAGGAGGGAAGAGAAACCAAAATGAACCCAAAACAGAAAAGGAGAAGAAGAAGAACAACAAACCATGCGCCACCGCGAGCCACCACAAACGTCGTCTGGTCGCGCCATCTCCACACCGTTGTCTCCTCCACCCCGAGTCTACTGCCCTTGCACGAGCCAGAGATAACATTCGCGATAAGAAGAAGAACCAATAATGAAGGCAAGGGTTTTGAAATGAAATTTTATTACCCCTTTCGGACCGAAAGTAGACTGCACTGGAAAATTACATAACCTTTCTGGACAGGGTATACTGCGTGGGTCCCTAGTGAACCGAGACAATAGAGCAGGATTCAAAAAGCTGGTCAAATAAGCAAGAATTTCTCAGAGTGTTAGGCATCGGTTGGGATTTGAACCGATGTCATATTGTGTATATGTCTCGGTTCCCCTTGAACCTAGTCAGAAAAGTTAGCTTAAACTACGAAAATGCCACCGTTTTTTAGATTTGAACAGATTGCAGAATATTGACTAGTTTCCAAGAAGAACTGCATAAACTAATTAAACACCAACCACAAATTAGTATACTAGCCATAATGAACCTGTTAGCTCTCAGTTGGATCAGAAAATTACTTTTAAAAGTAAATCACATAATGTAAATTTATTTTAAACAATTCACATCTCCAACTTATTTGGTATGATGTTGTCATTCTGATTTATTATTTGCTACAAAAGTGAAATTAAGAAAAACAAAAGGCACTGAATTTCAAATTGGAATTTAAACTTAATAGATTTGTTACAATCACACTCATAGTTTAACTTCTACTCCTTTCATTTCTATGATTTTTTCCAAATTATAAATATGATGTTATCATTCTAATTTATCATTTGCCGTAAAAGTGAAATTAAGAAAAACAAAATGCACTGAATTTCAAATTGGAATTTAAACTTAATAAATTTGTTACCATCACACTCATAGTTTAACTTCTACTCCTTTCATTTTTATGATTTTATAAAAATTGGTATTAAGAAACTAAATGCTTTGCAACTATTATGAGTTGATGCTAACGTCTTTTCATAGGGATGACTTTTTTTTTTGTTTTGAAATTATTGTAGAGATTACTTTTTTTACAAATTTAATAACAATTAGAAGGGAAAAGATATAACACCGTCCTGTAATTAAAAATCAACATCAACATCATCAATTATTTTGTTATTAAAGTGGAAAACAAATGAACCAACAAAGCAAGAGAAACATATTGTGGTGTCGCGGGTTGCTATGTGCGTGGATGTGAGAGAATGGAGATGAGAAAGAAACAAATTATATAAGTAAGAAAGGTGGATTAGGGTTAGGGGAGTGATTATGATTATTTTAGTTGGGCTACTGTAAAAATGACAGACAGAGATGAAAGAGAAAGGGTTGAGAGGAATGAGGGATGAGAGAGAGGTAAGTAAGGGTTGGAGGTTTCTTATTTTCTTTTTTTTAGTTTTGATAATGAAAATTATTGAAATACCCTTCTACTTAAAACTTAGAATTCATAATATATGAAAATATTTTATCTTCTAAAACTCAATACACTTTACTAAAATATATCAACTAAAAAACAATATATATATATATATATATATATATATATATATATATATATATATATATGTTTTTATACTTTCCCGGTATATATTGATTTTTACGGGTCCTTGATAACCAATTTTAATCCTAATTACTTACATTATAATTTGTTATATTCAGCGTATTTACTCCATGTTACATATTTATTCTAGTTTAATTGTGATAAAATCTTTCTATATTTATACAATATTAATATATTTATACATTATTGATATTTATATCTTGGTATTCCTAATTAAACTTGAACCATAATTTTTCGTTCACATGAGTTGGAGTTGTACCTATAATTACATATATAGTAAAATCGTTAAGAATTTTAATCTCTATTAGAAAAAAAAGTGGTATGTTAAAAGAGAGAAAAGATTTGGTGTAAAGTGTTACAAGCAAGATATAATTATTTGAGTAAAAGAGATTTGAAAAAGGTTTCTCCAGTGGAAAACGGAAGACACAATTAGATAGAAAAGTTAAAGGTGGAAAACACCATCTTAGGACGACAAATGGGTGGGAATTACAAATTAGAATCTAATTGATTATTAATTAGAACTTTTTATTCACAGTGATTACTATAATTTTTGGTTTATAAATTAATCATTATAATAATCAATTATTATTATTATTATTTTGTTATCTTTAATCCCTCTTTTGTGTAGCATTTGATACAATTTATTTCTTTAGGGAATTATTGTAAGTATATTACACTAGTGCAGTTAAGAGAAACGATATCGGTTATTTTTGTCCATAGGCATCGGTTCCTCAATCGAGGCATATACAGGCGAGGTAAAAAGTTTTTCCCTTTTTGCCTCGGTTGTGAACCGAGTTAGTATCTCGTACTCTACTACCTCGGTTGGGACCTGAACCGAGGCAGTAGAGTGGTTTTTACTTTTTTTTTTCTGGCCACACTTTGTTTAGCTTATTGTCATAAGAAACTAGTTCAAGGAAAATTCTTCCTATCCGGTGACCTTGACCACAAACACGTCCAACATAGCTTGCTATTTGGTCCTCTCCAAGAACCCACTTGGTAATAACTCTAATGGGTCTGCATCTTTTTCTCCATCGAGATAACCTGCGTTGGCCTTATCGCTTAGCGCTCTCACAACCCACAAGAACTTGTGTTTGCTCAATTCCAAACCATGTGCCAGCTTGTTCATTTGCTCTTGTGAGAGTGTTCCACCACTCCCAAAACAAACATACAAAACTGAACCATCTTGTTGCTTCTCCAACCATGTCAGACACTCCAACCCAGTTGTAGCTGTCCCAGTTTGAACAATTGGTTTAACAGGATACAAAGAAGGGTAACCCCTTTCCTCATCTTTGAATGCTCTGATCGGACTTGTTTCCAGTAAAAAAAAATCAGAAATAGTTTGCAATTAATCATTGTGTTTCGATCCTGTGATGGGTGGGGCAGATCCTTGTGGAGCATGGGGAAGTAGAAGTGTGTGCAGAGAGTGGTTACATAGAACCCAAATCACCAAAAATCACTAGCCTCATGCGAGCACAGAGAACCTAAAAATCCCCAAACGAAACCCTCGCTTCCAAACGCAAAAGCCCTCGTCGTGCCACCGCCAACGAAGGCGAGATCATGCCTGAGTCGCGCCTCCCACAGTGTCGTCAAGCCCTAAATCGAATCGCCAACGCCAAGCCACAGTGTCGCCAAGCCCCAAATCGAATTGCCAACGCCGCTGCTGCCACCTCCACGAACAGGGATCGTCACGCCGCGGCGACGAAGTCGCGCCGGCCACCCCTCCTTACTCGAAACCACGTCTGAACCTTAAAAGAAAGGAGGGAAGAGAAACCAAAATGAACCCAAAACAGAAAAGGAGAAGAAGAAGAACAACAAACCATGCGCCACCGCGAGCCACCACAAACGTCGTCTGGTCGCGCCATCTCCACACCGTTGTCTCCTCCACCCCGAGTCTACTGCCCTTGCACGAGCCAGAGATAACATTCGCGATAAGAAGAAGAACCAATAATGAAGGCAAGGGTTTTGAAATGAAATTTTATTACCCCTTTCGGACCGAAAGTAGACTGCACTGGAAAATTACATAACCTTTCTGGACAGGGTATACTGCGTGGGTCCCTAGTGAACCGAGACAATAGAGCAGGATTCAAAAAGCTGGTCAAATAAGCAAGAATTTCTCAGAGTGTTAGGCATCGGTTGGGATTTGAACCGATGTCATATTGTGTATATGTCTCGGTTCCCCTTGAACCTAGTCAGAAAAGTTAGCTTAAACTACGAAAATGCCACCGTTTTTTAGATTTGAACAGATTGCAGAATATTGACTAGTTTCCAAGAAGAACTGCATAAACTAATTAAACACCAACCACAAATTAGTATACTAGCCATAATGAACCTGTTAGCTCTCAGTTGGATCAGAAAATTACTTTTAAAAGTAAATCACATAATGTAAATTTATTTTAAACAATTCACATCTCCAACTTATTTGGTATGATGTTGTCATTCTGATTTATTATTTGCTACAAAAGTGAAATTAAGAAAAACAAAAGGCACTGAATTTCAAATTGGAATTTAAACTTAATAGATTTGTTACAATCACACTCATAGTTTAACTTCTACTCCTTTCATTTCTATGATTTTTTCCAAATTATAAATATGATGTTATCATTCTAATTTATCATTTGCCGTAAAAGTGAAATTAAGAAAAACAAAATGCACTGAATTTCAAATTGGAATTTAAACTTAATAAATTTGTTACCATCACACTCATAGTTTAACTTCTACTCCTTTCATTTTTATGATTTTATAAAAATTGGTATTAAGAAACTAAATGCTTTGCAACTATTATGAGTTGATGCTAACGTCTTTTCATAGGGATGACTTTTTTTTTTGTTTTGAAATTATTGTAGAGATTACTTTTTTTACAAATTTAATAACAATTAGAAGGGAAAAGATATAACACCGTCCTGTAATTAAAAATCAACATCAACATCATCAATTATTTTGTTATTAAAGTGGAAAACAAATGAACCAACAAAGCAAGAGAAACATATTGTGGTGTCGCGGGTTGCTATGTGCGTGGATGTGAGAGAATGGAGATGAGAAAGAAACAAATTATATAAGTAAGAAAGGTGGATTAGGGTTAGGGGAGTGATTATGATTATTTTAGTTGGGCTACTGTAAAAATGACAGACAGAGATGAAAGAGAAAGGGTTGAGAGGAATGAGGGATGAGAGAGAGGTAAGTAAGGGTTGGAGGTTTCTTATTTTCTTTTTTTTAGTTTTGATAATGAAAATTATTGAAATACCCTTCTACTTAAAACTTAGAATTCATAATATATGAAAATATTTTATCTTCTAAAACTCAATACACTTTACTAAAATATATCAACTAAAAATATATATATATATATATATATATATATATATATATATATATATGGCTTTACTCCTTCCCGTTAACTATTGATTTTGATACGTGTGAAATACTTGAATTTTCTTATTTTCTTATCTCTTTCATTCCCTTATTATATCATTTATATTGTTCATTCTATTGTTTTTATTTAATTAAAATACTTTAATTTACTTATATTTTAATTATATAAGCATCCCATTATGCTGAATGTATGGTTTCTTTGATGGATTTTGTTTTACAGAATAATACTTTTTACAAAAATTTCTTAAATAGATTCGTTGGAACATTATTTTATCAGATGGATTTATGTAATGTATAGAAGGGTTTTTTTTTTTGTTTTTTCTGCTTTTCTAAAATTGGAAGAAAAATAAATAAATTTGAAGTTAAAATTAAAATTAAAATTAATAAAATAGTTAATTAAAAAAATTTGTTTAATTTTAATTAAAAAATTCATATAATTTTGAAATTAATTTCTTTTTATTTATTTAAAAAATTAAAAATATGATAATAGAAAATATTTACGATCAATAATAATGATATTAATATTTAAAAATTTAAAATATATATTTTTTTCCAATAAACCATTATATTGATAAGAACTTTAATTCCCAATTATATTACAAAATTAAAATTTATTCGCTCATAAAGAGTCTTCTAGCTTTTTTTCTCTCAAATAATTAAAATTTAATTTCAAATTCTTTAATTAATTATTTTGAATTATTTTTCTTTTATTTCAATTATATTCTTTAATGTTTAATTTTTTAACTCTTTAAAAAAAGTTCCATAATTCGATCATTGGGGAGTAATTCCAAAGGTTTCTTATCGGACACAAAAAAATCAGTTGAAAATCCAAGTCCCGTCTATTTGACTATTTAAAAAAAACATATTACTTAGGAAAAAATTTATAGATACTAATTTTTGTTATATAATTTGCAACAAATTTTGTTAATATTATAATAGTTTGTTAAAAAAGATGAATGAGAAATAATAGATAAATTTAAAATTTTCAACATTTGTAATATTCTTGTTATAATTATTGATCATAAATATTCATTATTATAATAATTTTTTTTCAAAGCATTAATAATAATTAAAACAGTTATAACTTGTGATTTTTAATTGATTCCAAAGTTATTGTAAGAATAACATCTAAGGCTACAATTTTTTCATGAAGAATAGTAAGAATAATTCAAAAATTATTGAACTACTCATTATTTACAAAATCGTTATAATGAATATTAAGAAAAGTTTTTCTCCACTTGCTTTCAGGTTTGAATCTGCTGAGTGACTTTTAATTCACTAAGTAATTTTTTGTCCGTTTAGTAAATTTCAATTCACTGCGAGAATTTATATCATTACAACAAGAAAATTAGGAATCATCAAATGTATTCAAGCTCGAGGATAATGTTGACTCTCTCGATGAAATATAGTGAATAAAATTTTCCTTCGCTGAACGAAATTTTTCAAAAGTCAACTCCAAACTTCAACCAATATTTCTCTTCACCAAAATAAATTTTCAATAAGTTTCAAATGTTCAAAATTTACCCACTTATAGAATTATTTCAACATTCACACAAATTCAACCAATTTTGACTACATAAAACTAATTGTTCTAAGTTTAAGCAAATCCAAAGAGTAAAATGAAATTCAAAATTTGTCATTCAACCTTAACCATTCATAATTTCCTCATCCAAGTTAAATTCTTCATATTTAAATATCTTCGAAACAACTACTAAAACAAAATCTTTACTCATTTAATTTCACCATCACTAACCATCTAAATCATTATTTCTAAGTTTTTATAAACATAATTAGAGTTAACAACAACAAAGTCAAATATACAATCTTAAAAGAAACAATACATTTTCAAATGCAAACAAATCACACCCACATGTAGTATTTATAATAATTCCAACATTCATGACAATTTATTATTATCATCAACTCATAACTTTCATCCTAAACAACAACATTTTTCATAACATATGCATAAATAATTCTACTAATTTGTTAGCATTTAGCTAAGAAAGATAAGTGCATCGGTTGCAACGTAACAAGTAATAAGTAAATTATTGTTCTCTCAAAGGACTTGTGTAACACAAGACAATTAGTACATTTAATAACTAATTAGACATTCTTACAAGAACACACCAAAAATATTTTTGGGGTTTTTATCAAATACTTGATGTGAGAATGAAACTAACTTCATGTTAAAATTAACTCAACTTCTTACTAAAATCTTAATCTCTTGACAACTTGAGCCTATGGTTCCTTATTAAATTTCAATTCTTTGAATCTGCAACAAGTAAACATTCCTTAAGAGAAAAGGTCTTAAATTACTAACGAATCGTTGTTTATCTCTATATGCAAGCTCTATTAGGTTGTTTTAGTTATAGGTCACAAAAGATATTTTCGAACACCTGAAGAACTAATTATCAAATCATAGGTAATTAAGATACAATAAGCATTAAGCATACTAACATTGAAACAGAAAAGAATATATATATATATATATATATATATATATATATATATATATTAACAACACAAATTTAACAAAAGTTCAGTTTATTACATATAATATTAACAAATAGGTTAGCTCTCCAAAGTAGAGAACTTATGTCATACAAAATGAAGAATTAGGTAAGAAATTGGAACCTAAGAGAAGATAAAGGTCCTTCCTCAAGGAACCTAGAAGTTTCTCCAAGCTTGAATCTTGCATTCCTTTCGTATATAAACCTTTATTTTGCATATCATCTCCCTCTTCAAGCTCCAAAGGACGAAAACACCATGGATGTAGATTGAGACCCTTAGCAACCTTCAAGGGTCTCTCCTAGTTGCACAAGGTGGTGATAAATCATAGAAGTGAGAGAATTAGTTGAAACACTTGTAGAAGCAAGAATAAATAACTAAATATATCATATTAGGACCGACACTACTCAACGCAACCTCTGGAATTTTAGGCACAATCAATTAAAACGTGAAGGAGCTATATTCTGCCAAGCCACTACTTGGTGTTGCCAACTACTGCCCAATTCCATCACTATCTTCTTCATATCTCACCTAACAATAAGATCCTTCGACCAAAGAGATAGGTGGAGCCCAACACCTTTTTTGTTTCGCTAAGTGTTGGGAAGCCATATAACTTTGTTTGCTCTGTGTTTTTGGACAAATTCATCCTTTATTGTCTAATCATGTTTTCTTGAAGTCTAACTTGTTCTTTCTCTACCAAAATTGCTTCTTATTCACTTATTTCACTCACTTAAATGGATATTATAGGTAAAACAAGCACAAAATAACTAAAATATAAGAAAATATATAAACAAGACAAAGTTGAAGATTAAACAAAATAAAACCTATAGACTATAGTTTATTTTATGAATAAAATTTAGCACAAATAAAAGATAAAATCAACATTATCATAATTCAATAAGAGTATACAAATAAACTCAAAGTACATCTCAAAATTTCTTCCAAACCTGATATTTCACTTCAATTTAAACTAAAAGCATAAATTAAACATTTTTGCATCAACTTAAATTGTAAAATCTAATTCATTTAGGAAAGTTAATAATGATAGTTTCTCTTACTTGAAAAATTAGGTACTCCAGGACTCCATTCTTGGTTCACATAGGAAGGTCAAACTTGCTTATAGAAGATTTTGATTTCCCAACACTTAGCGAAACAAAAAAGGTGTTGGGCTCCACCTATCTCTTTGGGCGAAGGATCTTATTGTTAGGCGAGATATGAAGAAGATAGTGATGGAATTGGGCAGTAGTTGGCAACACCAAGTAGTGGCTTGGCAGAAAATAGCCCCTTCACGATTTAATTGATTGTGCCTAAAATTCCAGAGGTTGCGTCGAGTAGTGTCGGTCCTAATATGATATATTTAGGTATTTATTCGTGCTTCTACAAGTGTTTCAACTAATTCTCTCACTTCTATGATTTATCACCACCTTGTGCAACTAGGAGAAAATATATAAACAAGACAAAGTTGAAGATTAAACAAAATAAAACCTATAGACTATAGTTTATTTTATGAATAAAATTTAGCACAAATAAAAGATAAAATCAACATTATCATAATTCAATAAGAGTATACAAATAAACTCAAAGTACATCTCAAAATTTCTTCCAAACCTGATATTTCACTTCAATTTAAACTAAAAGCATAAATTAAACATTTTTGCATCAACTTAAATTGTAAAATCTAATTCATTTAGGAAAGTTAATAATGATAGTTTCTCTTACTTGAAAAATTAGGTACTCCAGGACTCCATTCTTGGTTCACATAGGAAGGTCAAACTTGCTTATAGAAGATTTTGATTTCCCAACACTTAGCGAAACAAAAGAGGTGTTGGGCTCCACCTATCTCTTTGGGCGAAGGATCTTATTGTTAGGCGAGATATGAAGAAGATAGTGATGGAATTGGGCAGTAGTTGGCAACACCAAGTAGTGGCTTGGCAGAAAATAGCCCCTTCACGGTTTAATTGATTGTGCCTAAAATTCCAGAGGTTGCGTCGAGTAGTGTCGGTCCTAATATGATATATTTAGGTATTTATTCGTGCTTCTACAAGTGTTTCAACTAATTCTCTCACTTCTATGATTTATCACCACCTTGTGCAACTANCCAAAGAGATAGGTGGAGCCCAACACCTTTTTTGTTTCGCTAAGTGTTGGGAAGCCATCTAACTTTGTTTGCTCTGTGTTTTTGGACAAATTCATCCTTTATTGTCTAATCATGTTTTCTTGAAGTCTAACTTGTTCTTTCTCTACCAAAATTGCTTCTTATTCACTTATTTCACTCACTTAAATGGATATTATAGGTAAAACAAGCACAAAATAACTAAAATATAAGAAAATATATAAACAAGACAAAGTTGAAGATTAAACAAAATAAAACCTATAGACTATAGTTTATTTTATGAATAAAATTTAGCACAAATAAAAGATAAAATCAACATTATCATAATTCAATAAGAGTATACAAATAAACTCAAAGTACATCTCAAAATTTCTTCCAAACCTGATATTTCACTTCAATTTAAACTAAAAGCATAAATTAAACATTTTTGCATCAACTTAAATTGTAAAATCTAATTCATTTAGGAAAGTTAATAATGATAGTTTCTCTTACTTGAAAAATTAGGTACTCCAGGACTCCATTCTTGGTTCACATAGGAAGGTCAAACTTGCTTATAGAAGATTTTGATTTCCCAACACTTAGCGAAACAAAAGAGGTGTTGGGCTCCACCTATCTCTTTGGGCGAAGGATCTTATTGTTAGGCGAGATATGAAGAAGATAGTGATGGAATTGGGCAGTAGTTGGCAACACCAAGTAGTGGCTTGGCAGAAAATAGCCCCTTCACGGTTTAATTGATTGTGCCTAAAATTCCAGAGGTTGCGTCGAGTAGTGTCGGTCCTAATATGATATATTTAGGTATTTATTCGTGCTTCTACAAGTGTTTCAACTAATTCTCTCACTTCTATGATTTATCACCACCTTGTGCAACTAACAATAGTGCAATAAAGGGTTTTGGCATCAATTTTTTTTTGCTATTATACTTTAGTTCTACAACCAAAACATATCCGAGAAAGTAAAAAAATGGGAGGTTTAAGCTTTGATTCCTATCCGAAACCTATACTTCATAAATATGGTTGTATTGGAAAACAACCAAAGCATGAAATGATTAACAAAAAGCAATAGGTTTCAATCAAATATGAGCAAGAACGGGAGCAAAAGCGAGAGAGACCAAAACCAATTGCTTAAATGTGAACCAACAACCAAGACAAAAGCAATGTTGTGACGTCCTAAAAATAACAGACAAGGACCAACATGAATCTCCAATGTTGCGAAGCCTCAACATGAAAAGACGACATTGGCCACCAATATGCAGCAGCGACACCAAACAAGAAGAAAAACAATGTTAGGAGAAGGAAGAGAAAAACGAGAATGAAAGGAAGGGATAAACGAGAAACGAAAAGGAACATAAACAATAGTGAAGACAAAAACAAACCTCAATGAATTTTATAATGGAAGAAAACGTGAAATTTTAGTGACAAAGTAGAAGAATGCAGCAATGCTATGTAACATGACTTTTCACGAGTTGTAAATATTTACAAATTTATCATATATAGGTGAGTATATACTTCGATTCTAGGTTAGACCAAAAAGCCTGGACTTTGACACACATAGTAAAGTCTTTTAAAAATATGATAGTATTTTTTAAATTAATTGTAGAATTTAAGATTCATGGTTCTAAGATAATTAAAACCTACATTTTGAAGTACTTCATTTTTCTTCAATTGAAGCTTATTAGATGAAGTTAAATCATCTTCTTGCCCTAGTATAAAAACATTATCATAACCCGTAGATATTTATCTTTCTCCATTAAAACATAAAGCAAACTTAAATCTCTATACATGCAAATCACTCACATAAAAACAATCTAAAAAACAAGATAAAAAACTTATTTTAAATTAAAATATGATCGTAGCTATTATTCTTCTCTCTAGTATGCTAAACTTAAACTTAGATTCAATTCTTAAAAAAAATGATAATTTGTTCATTAATATAAACAAACAATAATTATTTTCAGAAATAATAACTTTTATAAAATGAAATTATAGTAATTAACTTTTCTCTGTCTATATTTTTTTATTTAAACAATAAAATATTAGTTATTAGTCTTATTATAACCATTTAGACCAAACCATAACTACTTTTTATTCAAGGACAGTTCAAGGATTTAGAAGCCTAAAGTAAACTTTGTTAAAGTATGATAATCTAGGAATCCTATATTTTGAAGTTTAACAAAATCATTTAACGAAATAGGGTTTATAAAAAAGATTGTCTAGGATAACTCGCTAAACGCTATATTTATCTAAACAATATTCCAAAACGCAATACACTATCATAAACAATATATAGAACAAATCATACTAAACACTATAGTACACGAACTACGCAAAACACTATAATAAACATCTATTGTTTTAAATCCAATGTAGGAATAGTACTTTTTTGTGTTGTGTAGTTTCTCTTTATATGTGCAATCCTTCATAGACAAATGATTTATTCAAAAGTTCTGTGTTGATTCAAAAGAAGGTTAAGAAATAAAAAAACATTCTAGGAATGTTTCTTTAATGCTTTTTGTCTTACCAATTTGTACAACAACACAATTTCTCTGCACAAGCAAAGTAACATCTCACAACGTACAAAAGCCTACCACAACTATTTCAAAGTTAATGCTCAAGAGTAACAAATCCTTTTCGAAGTTTCCTATAAATAGAAGACCGCATGAAGAAAATAACAATGAATTAATTGCACATATTCTTACACTGTGTCATCTAGCTTTGTAATAAGTCACTTTAAATCTACTTTGCATTTATCAATATCCTTTCTAAGAGAGTTTTTCATATGTTCTTGTTTTTAAAATACTTTGTTGTTTTTGGATAATGAAGAGTGATTTAAAACACTTAGTTTGTTTAAGTCAAGGGGAGTTAAACAATTTTAACCAGTTGTGCTATTGTAAAACCAAGAGTGGTGAAATTCGTAACTTGTTAAAGCTAATGAAACCCTTTAAGAGTGCTTAAAAGAAAACTGAACGTAGCTCAGGTTGACTGAATCAGTATAAAAACGATCTTTCATCACTGTTATCTTTTGTTGTTTCTAAAAATTGCGAAATGTTTTTAAACTTTATTCATGCTCTCTTTTTAGAGTTTACTTGTTATTTCAAATTTAAGAATGATGTCTTTTATTTAATTTTTTTTTGAGTTTTTTACGTAAACATTATCTATTAAATTGTTGTAATAATTTCATTTAACTTTCATACTGTTCTCCCATTCTAACTCATGTTCATCGCTTATTTCTTTAGAAATTTCATCTCCATTATTAACCAAAAAAACTAAACTCTAACCTAATTAATAGTTTTACAATTGCAAAAAGTTTTAGATCCTCATTAAAATATATGCAAAAAAAAACTCTCAAAATCCATAAATTAAAAAATACTGAAAAATAAAACTGGATAAAAGAAATACATCTCTAATCCTAATACAAATTCAAAAAAAATAAAAATAAAAAATAAATGATAAAAAGAAAAACATACTAACAAAAAATGAAGATAAAAAAATTGTTACACAGACAAAATAAGATTTAAAAAAATAAAATTTGCCCAAAAACCTGAAAAAAAAAACACAGCGAGAATGAAAGAGATAAGTGGATGAGTCACATAAAAAATTAAAAAGAAAATTGATTACAAGAAAATAAAAATAATTAATTATTCTCGTTTTCCTAGAAAAGAAATTATAATTTATTAAAAAAATATAACTCATTAAATATCAATAAAATTTAACTGATATTAATTTAATTAAATATTAATTTCAAACATAAAGTAATGATTAATTTAATAGAACCATATTATACTAATTATTTTTTGGATATTTTTCTTCTTAGACATAATTTTGTAATTAACTTAATAGAGGTATATTAAGAAAAAAAATTGAGGCATTTTTTTCTCAAAAATAATTTTATAACTAATTTAATACTAAAAAAGTTAACTTTTTTTTATATATTTCAAGGTAATGTTTTACCCGTTTCACTCTTCAACCGGTGCTACTCTTATTCAAAGTCAACTCATTTTCCTATATCATTGAAATCAATAAAAACCATTAGGCAGTAATTTATACTCCATGTCACTTTTGCGAATATCTTTTATCTTTAATTACAAGAAAGAAAAATAAAAATAAAATATATAAAAGAAAGAAAATGTAGGAAAAGAAATAAGAAAAAGAATTAAAATACAACGAAATATATGTTTGTTCCTTTAAGGAGAAAATAACTTAAAAATAAAGACACATTTTCATTTTAAAAAATCATAAATAAATTGTTTAAAGTTAATTTTACCCCTACATTCATTATTGACAAATATATAATAGAGTAAAATTGAAAAACATCAACTTTTTTTACGTTTTTAGTTTTATGCTCATATTTAAGTGAAAATAAACTCTTATATCCAATTAAAAATAACATTTTATAAAAAGGAATTTTTTTTTCTTTTCATTTATCTGTATCAATTATTTTTACTTTGATTTTTCGTTGAAATAAAGGGCACCTGAGAAGAAATAGTTCAGTAAAGATCACAACATCTACATTCATGGGATCTTTTGCAGTACCAAATTTGGAACCTCTTTTGCGAGGATAAAACAACAACCAAGAAAGTGGGGTTAAATAAATAGTTAAACTAAATAGCATAAACATGATTACTTTATTTAATCGCACAATTTATCAATAAACAAAAACTTCCTGATTTTACCGCAGTGAATTCCGCAGCAATAACTCTCAGCCAATCACAATCTTCCATGTCATCAACCCTTCTGCGTTCCCTATATAACCCTCTGCCGTTGCTCCCTCGTCCCCTCAAATTCGCCTCTTCTCTCTCAACCCAATTTCTTTTTCTTCCAAACAACACTTTATAAAGGCCCGGTCGTGCATTCTCTGAGCGTCGCCGGAAAATCTCGCCGACGATAAATATGACGGGATCCCTTGCTGCAAGGCTCGTCTTTCGTCGAACGTCACCGGCTAGCCGATTCATCCCCCGCCGGGAGGTCTCCCTACCCGCGGCTGAAAAAACGAAAGACGCGATCGCACCGCCAAAGGAATTTCCGGCGTTCGACTACTCTCCCTTGGCATACTCTGGTCCCAACGGTGACGAGATCCTCGCGAAACGCAGGGAGTTTCTAAGCCCTTCGATCCTCCACTCATACAAAACTCCGGTGAGGACTCGCTGCTCCGGATCATCTCGTAAACCGTGTTCAATCCTGTTATTAATTTTTCCTTTACGCAAGTGTAACTAAACTAGATAACTAACTTGATAATTGGTGTGCGACCGTGTGTGGGAGGTTGCAGCTTAATGTGGTGGAGGGGAAGAGACAATATCTGTTCGATGATAAGGGAAGAAGGTACGTGGACGCGTTCGGAGGGATTGCTACGGTGTGCTGTGGGCATTGCCACCCCGATGTGGTCGCAGCCATCGTCGAACAAACAAAGCGCTTGCAGCACTCCACGGTTCTCTACCTGAACCACGCCATAGCAGATTTCGCTCAGGCTTTGGCTTCTAAGCTTCCCGGTAATCTTAAGGTGAATATCACGCTGATCTTAATCAAGCCATGATTTTCTAATTTTTCATTTTCTTAAAATACTGAAACTGCATTTTTCATTGATTTGTTACGAAAAATGTTCAGTTTCACCCGTCGACCAATGACTTGTTAATATCTTTTTAATAAATTACAATATATTTTACGTCAATAATATGGAAATAATTTACAATAAATTTTGTAAAGTTCTCTTTGAATGTAATAATTACTTAAGATATAGTATCATTTAAATGTTCCGAGTAAGTCATAAAAAATATAAAGTAAGGTAATTCAAATACTGATACAGGTGTCATGACAACCAATTATTTAGTAATTACTACTCGTGACAATATTTGAACAATTAATCATATATTAACATTTTATGAAAAATATCATGAGTATGAATTTTTTTACCAATAGACTTGATTAAGAAGTATGCAACAGTAATAATAACATTTGTTGCCATAAGTTGCTAAGAAAAAATAAATATAAGATAAAAGCAGATAATACGGTAGGAAACTCATAATAAAATAAATAGCTATATTTTGATCATGTGATACAGCAAACATAGAATACGCCAAGTAATGCTAATAAAGTGTTTTATTTGCCAATTTCTATGGTAATATCATTGGGACTAGGTTGTGGAAGTGGGTTGGGTGATTTATATGATAATGACTTAAAATTTCGTGGCTTAAACATATTTTCTATATGTGTCTTGTCAAGCCAGACAAAACAAAAACTCTCGGTTATCTGTTACTTTAATGGAGAAAACTATTGTTTTATTTTTTTCTGGTTTAGGCAAAAAATAAAACATACAATTATTGCATCATTCAACTTCTTTCTTTTATCACCCATATTCTGTCTACTTTTGAAATATATATATATATATATACGTGAGTATGTGATCCTCCTACGACAATTAAATTCTTTCATCAATTTCCCTCTTTATTTTAGTATTTCATTTCTTAGCTTAAAAAATAATACTTAAAATTAGGATAAGATTTGTATAATTAAGAGTAATTATCATCACGATGTTCTTATGTTAGTGTTAAACGCAATAGATTAATAGTTTAATAACTTAATTTAACTATATAATAACAATAATTGTTATAAAGATACGAAGAAAGGAGAGTGAACATATATACAAATAAGAATAAAGTAGAAAATAGACAATAGAAAATTTTAGTTTTCATAATTCTTATGCTTGTTTTATACAGAAATATAACGTTTTATAATTAATTAAATAATCACTTGTAAAACTCCTAATATTGTATTCAAACCCTTTTTTTTTTCTGGGTGTTTTTCTTTTCTTCGGATGTGAAAAATTAACTTGGCTATTTTATGTGCAGGTGGCGTTTTTTACAAATTCTGGAACGGAAGCCAACGAATTAGCGATTCTGATGGCAAGATTGTACACCGGCTCCCATGACATCATATCTCTAAGGAATTCTTACCACGGAAATGGTGGTGGAACAATGGGTGCCACAGCTCAAAGCATATGGAAATTTAATGTTATTCAGGTTTGTATTTCCTATCTTTTTCAGTTTTTTAAAACATACCCTTTTATCAATCAATCAATCTTCTGTTAACAAAATACCTTCTAGGTCATAGGTACACTTGGGAAGAAGTTGACCTATGTCTTGGAATGTACATTTCTAAATGAAAGAAAGGAAAAGATAACTTGTTTGTTTTTCTTGAATGTAATAATATTTTAAAACATAAAGCTACGTCGCCCTCTTACTATAAAAACAAAACTGTTATCTATTTTTATATTTTCCAAAACTCAACTCTCACAACTGTACTTTCACTAAACTATATGCATACGTATGTGATAGCAACGGCAACGGACTTTGCTCTCCCGGAAAACCGTTCATTATTGACAGGAATAAAGATACTTGAAGGGAAAACATTTTTACATTCATTTAATATTATTTTTTATTATTATTCATTTTTTCTTTTCTTTTACAATTATAAAAATTCATTTTTATGATTATTTTACTCTCATAATATATCAAATGAATGTGTTGTATGTTATTATTATTACTCTGTAACATTTGGAAGACACTTACCTGTGGAAACTAGTTACGGATTACTACTAAAGTGCCGTGACGATGATTTCTAGTGATAACGAAAGCATGACCCCTTCACGCAAATTATATTAGAATTACGTGGTGTATTGTTCGTTCTCCATGAGAAGTATATATATATATATATATATTTATATATATATATATATATATATATATATATACCAAGAAATAATTTATTTCTTGCTATAGAAAAATAGTATCTTCTTGTTGCAAATTGCCATGTGACTTCACATGCAAATGCAATTCCCTCCAGGCTGGAGTGTTCTCCTTTTAATCTATGTTGTGTAGTTTTTTTAGTTTACTTAATTTGTTCCGTGTCACTTCAAACTTAGGATAAAATTTGATATACATAATGAATTGATATGATACTCTGTTCTGTTATTTCTTGTTTTAAAAGTAGAAAACTTTCATCCATTCACAATATGACAAGTGAAGTTGCGGCTTCAAAAGTTACACATATTAGTGATTTATAGTATCAAAATTTTATATTAACAATTGATTGATTTTCTTTTTTAACTTTATGTAGTTCCGAAAAATACAAAGTAGTTTGCCTAACCTGTTTTGTTATTCTGATATTTGTCTGCCAACAGAGTGGTGTTCATCATGCAGTAAATCCAGACCCTTATAGAGGTATTTTTGGTTCTGATGGAGAGAAGTATGTAAGAGATGTTCAAGAAATCATCAATTTCGGAACTTCCGGAAATGTTGCAGCCTTCATATCTGAAGCTATTCAGGTATCTAGTTAAAGCACAGACGAGTCTTGGTATGAAACAATAACAATATTGACATTGCATGATATGTTTTCTTCAGGGCAAGTATTTTAGATTAGGTTTTTTCCCTTAATTTGTTCTTTCTAAAACATTTCGTTTATTTATTTCAAATTTGTTAAAAGAAAACAAATTAATATAAAATTTAAAAGAATTAGCTTACATAAATCATCTGTTTCATTTGTGTTGGTATAGTGAGACCTTCCTGCATTACATTCAATACTTATCATAAAGATACAAAATGCATTACATTCCTGCAATTCATGTAGATGTGCTAATTAACAGTGTTAAACATTATTTTCTATAATTTCTACCATATTTTCGAATATACTTTTTTGTTGTTAACTAGAATTGAAAACCACAAAGTTGTTGAGTCCATTTCTTATTCAATCAGTCTCTTTCATTGACTTTTATCTACAAATTTGGATAAACGAAGACATTTGTTGATGCTGCTGTTGTTAACGATAGGGAGTAGGGGGCATCGTTGAAATGGCTCCTGGTTACTTACCTGCTGCCTACGACATTGTTAGACGAGCTGGAGGTGTTTGTATTGCCGACGAAGTTCAGTGCGGGGTTGCTCGCACTGGTAGCCATTTCTGGGGGTTTGAGGCCCATGGTGTTGTACCTGACATAGTAACAATAGCAAAGGTAATTCAACTATTGTCTCCTTTACAATGTAAAAGATCTTGATTTAATATCTGTTCGTATTGGAAAATTTTCGAGCTTTATATATTTGTTAAGTTGTTATAAAACAATTTTCACAAGAACCAACATGGTGCAATACAGCTGACAAATAATCTTAATCCTATCTGTATGAACACGAGTTCGATTTCATGACTCGAGTGAATGGGAAGAGCTCTGTCTCTAAAATGAATCTAATTAATTTTAAGCATTAGACTTAGTGTATATCCAAACCGAAATCATTTTAAATAATTTTTATTTTTTAACATTCGAAACGTGAATTGGAGATTAGAAATCTGAAACCAACCACGCTATTTACACTCCCAGATGTAGAATTCCGGGGTTCATAACAAAAAATAACAGATTCTTACATTAGTCCTTGTTGATGCAAGTTACAACTACCAAAACATTATGATACTATTAACATAGAAACACTTAATTGTCTGTTTTACATGTGCTTCTTGCTCTTCACTGTTGGCTTGTTTCTGAATTTTTCTTTTTTGGGCAGAGCATCGGAAACGGCCTTCCTCTTGGTGCTGTCGTGACTACTCCTGAGATTGCGAAGGCCTTGACTCGCCGAAGTTACTTCAACACTTTCGGTGGGAATCCTGTCTGTACAGCTGCAGGATTGGCTGTTTTAAGAGTGATAGAGAAAGAGAAGCTTCAAGAAAATGCATTTGAAGTGGGTTCCTATTTGAAAGACAGGCTCAATACACTCAAGGACAAATATGAAAGTAATCTTTCCTTACACCTCAATCCTTGTCCATTCTAGATTAGTGATCAAGCATAGATTCATTTTTAGTTGAGTTAAACGATGAATAGTGGAGGACCTTACTTAAGAAGCATATTCCTGTCACAAAAATAACCAGGAACTTTTCGTTCCCCTTCTACCAATTTTTTACGTGAGAAATTTCAATTATATGCTCTTTTATTGGACAATGCATGTATTACTTGTCATCTGGTTTTTGTTTCTAAACAAACTGTTTTCTTGTGCAGTAATTGGTGATGTGAGAGGACAAGGCATGTTGCTTGGAGTGGAACTTGTCACGGATCGCCAACTTAAAACACCAGCACCAACTGAAACACTGCACGCGATGGACCAAATGAAAGGTAAAATTTCAACGCCTTCTGGTTCCAGCCATATTTTTCGGTTGAGTTAACTAATGTATAAACTCCTGCTGTTACCACAGAACTAGGAGTGCTAATTGGAAAGGGTGGCTACTATGGAAATGTATTCAGAATTACACCTCCCTTATGTTTCACCAAAGAAGATGCAGGTTGCTCTTAGCCTCAAACCCTCTCTTTCGTTAACATCAATTAACAGTACTACTAGTCTCTATTACTTACAGCGTCTGTGTTTTCGTTTTTGCTTTCATTTTTATTGGTACAGATTTCCTCGTGGACGCGATGGACTACACATTTTCCAGAATGTGAAGCTTAAAATATGATCCAAGTGTAAATAAATCTCTATTTTCTATCCTTTAAGTTAAAGTGTTCTGTATCAGAAAACGTTTGGTTCCATGATAGCACCACAAAATTCGCGTTTATTATACGTGGAAATGTAGAGGTAACCAAGAGTTGTGGTGAGATTGAACGTCAAAATAACTGTTTCTCTGGAACCAAAAGCAAAAGTAGTAGACCATCGATCTATCTGGACTTTATAAAATGTATAAATTTTGCATGCGTGCTTATCCCATACTATCTCACTGTCATCCCAGGAAGTGGTTAAATACTTACGAATAATTTCAAAATGTCGGTTTAAATACATAGTTACATTAAATACTTATTGTTTTGCTTTCAATGACACAACTAAAACAATAATAGAAGGAGTTTAATTGAATATACAGTCTTCAAACAAAAGCGAAAGACTCTTTATAAACCACTACTTTGTAAAAATAATAATCTACAACTATCAAAAGGTATTTTTATGATGGTGCATTTTTTTTATCATACATGTGATAATTTTACTAATCATCTCGTGTATGTTTTAAATTTTAATACTTGAAAAATGAGTAATAATTTGAACTTTTTGCTAAAGAAAAATACATTTGAAGCTTTGAAATGAGGATTTGAAAATTCATTATCTCTTGCAAGGGATTTTTAGAATATGATTTTTTTCCCATAAGTTTTAATATAATTATTAAGACCAGAGATGACAAGAAGAAAAAAAATACAAAGATTAATAAGCCTTTTCTTTTTTCTTTTGAAATAATTATTGAATTTCTTTTATATATAAGTTGAACACAAATTTGAGGTTGAATTTTTCTCATGAAAGGGAGTGTGATGAAAACTTCAAAAGGAGATCAAACATACTAGAATGTTTAGAAGAATAACTGGACACGAAAAACTTTATAATAAATGATGATTAAGGCAAAGATGGATGTGATAAAGAGGAAGTTAAAGGAAAATATTTTGGAATAGAAATATCTTTAACAAAAGATAACTGTTTTATGTTTTAAAATATGTTGGAACTCAACATTTTCTATAGTATTCCAACATAATTCATTCAAAAGAAATATTACTTCTAAAAGTTTTAAACATGTGTTAACATATTATACATTGTTAAAATGAGACTTTTTATAAGGATTCTATGATATTTTTGCAATGAAAGTTTTGTTAACATTATAAATGAGGACAATATAGAAAGTTTACACTCTCAATGTTAATATACATGACATAGTAATCCAAATATTTGATATACATTGATATTGATAGACCTATCATAAACTTACTATAATAGATATTCATAAACTTGTTATACTAAGTCACTTATAATCACAAGTATTCGTAGACCTGACATATAAGTCTAATTTATATTTCTCATGTTTGTTTGACTGTTTAATTGTCTTTGTGCCATGAATTTTTGTTCTTTTTATGAAAACGAATTAGGATTTAAATATTTTCTTTTAGAGGTAGAAGTAAATACCTTTTTGTTGAATTATTTTTAGAGAAGTGGAAGATTGAAGAAGACTAGCGGAAGGCTTTCCAAGATTTTCTTATTCAACTAGCAGTTCCCTTACCCAATAAGAAGTATTTGATNGGGGTAACAAGAGAGGTGTTCTAACCTTCAACTTGTTTATTTTCATTGTGATTGTAATAGTTTGTTGGTTTGTGCTAGTGAAGCGTTAATTCTCAGTTGAGATTAACAATTGGATGTAGGATCTGTTTGATCCAAACCAGGATAAAAATTACCTATGCAATTTTCTCTCTTCCTTACTCTTTTAATTTGTTTAAATTGTTTTAAGGAATTTATATTTAAGTGAGAAAATTATTAAAAGAACGATTTGTGATAAGAAACCAATTCACCCCCATTTTGGTTTGTTGAATGCATTAACCATTCCGCTACGTCGCTCTGACAATAACCAGTATGAAAAGTTGACGCAGTGGCATAAGTGTAATAAACAAAAAAAAATTATACAAGTTTTAATTATAATCGGTATAGAAAGCAGTTTCCAGTTCTCTTCTCCTTTTTGTGATCTCTTATGCAATGGTTGTTGGAGATCTGCAAACTCTTCATTAATGAGTGGTGGCGCCACAAAGATATGTGATTGTGGCCGTGTATGATGCATGTTGAATTGGTTTTAGAAGTGAACATTTGTGTGCATCTCGTGTGGCCAATCCAATTTTAATTGGTGCATTCTAATTAAGAAAATTTTGAATGCATGACCTAACTCTAACAATTGATACCAAAATCCCCAATCTCCTCGACTTAACCGCTAGCACAACCAATTTCTTCTTCCCTATCCTCACAGTGGTAAGCGATAGTGGTTTGTGTTGGAGGCGTGCGACATTGGATCTGTGGCGACAGCTCAGGCACGACATATGGTGCTGACGTGTTGGTGAAGGAGTGGCAATGGTTTATGATAACACCAATGGTGGTTTGTGACAGCTTCACGGAGGTTTCTCTCTTTCGTAGTAGTGATGACAACGTTTTGGCGTCGTTTTCCTAGATTGCAAGGAACTTATGTTTTTTGGTCTGGTTTTGTTTTTTCAGGTGACGCACACAGTGGTGTTCATAGTTGCTCGTAGTTTCAGATATGCAATGGAGATAGGCATAATTTGCAACTACATGTGCTTTTTGCATATTTGAAGTTTGATCAATGTTGTGATAGAGATGTTCATGTTTGTTGGCGCACGATTCAATGGTGGTGTTTTGTGGTGACATACCTTCAAAATTTCCTTCCTCGATGAGACAAGAAAGAGGTCCGATAATTTTTGCTAGTGGGAAATTTTTCTATACTGGTGGTTATACCTTTAATCGGTATAAAAAGTGACATTACTTTGTATTTTTATTTTGAAGAGTTTTTTCAATTAGTAAATTAATAATGCACTTATCCTTCGTATATCACTCAAGCAGATGTGTTTTAAGAAATTCCTTCTCTTTATAGTTTTGTAATTTTCTCTTTTTGTTTCTATATGGTTGAATGAGTTATATTCATGAGTATTATTGACTTCTTTAATCCAAATCATTCAAAGAGTTAATAGATCTTTAAAGTTCTAAGAAATCTCTCATCACTTACATTCTTGTAGTATTTTTCATTAGTTAATATGAGATAATTTCTAAAAATTAACAAATACATAAATTATTTTAACATATAAAAAATCATTTCATTTTCTCTTCTTCTACATTACTTCTAGAAGAAAATTATTCAAGACCTAATCTACAATACTAACCTAATATTTTAGGTTAATATGAGATTTAATTTAGCTTCAACTTACATTCTTTATGCATTTTTAGTTAAATAGATACTAAATGCTATTCTAATAAATTATGCGAGTATTAAAAACGGTATTAATTGTCTCTTTTAAATTAGTTGTGACTTAAAATATGATCTATCCTAAAGTTTATCATTTTGTAAAAGAAACACTTTGAAGTTTATAGCTAACTTTTCTTCAATTGTCCAAAATTTATCTAAAAAAGTCAACCGTTACTTAGGGTGCCTTTAGTGAGTCTAATTTAGACCAAGAGGAAGGTGTAAAATTATCTAACTTGAACTCGATTTCATAAGTATATTATGAATTATTGTTTCCTCCATCTATTTTTCTAAAACTTATGCATCTTTAAAGAAAACTTTTAAGAGGAAAATTTGAGCTTTGAATGAATCAAAGTGAACTTTGAAAAGAATATATGAATGCAAGCAATTAAAAAAAGGTTTTCTATAAATAAAACAATATATTTATAAATAATATTAGAAAGTTAAAGATGAAACTGAAAGAGATGAATTTCCTAAATGAACAACTTTTAGAAGTTGAACGACTTAACAATGATGAAAAATGTCAAAGACTATAGAAAACTAAACAAATTATTGTGGTATAATAGCAAAGTTTAATTAGTTTGTCAAGAAATGGAATATATGTTGAAAATTTGGTAAAAGAAGACATCAATATAGGCAATAACCCAAAAATAATACATCCAAAACCAAGAAAATTAACAAAAGATGACCAAAAAAAATATGGGTACTTAAAAAGAAAAATAATTCTTATTCTAAATCTTTTTAATCATTACATTAATATAGTTGCCACAATGTTTGGATAATAGATCCTTAAAACATATAATGGACAAGAATGGTGTGTTCTTGTCCTTGAATACGATATATGGAGACCTTTAGAGGAAACAAAAGATGGAAAGATCATAGAAGTAAGAATAATGGTTGATTACCACATTCGAGATATTGTCTATTGTAGAACTCAAAATTGTATTACGATTTTATCCTTAAAAGATGTCTTAGAGGGTTAAGAGGGACAATGTATTTAAATTGTCATTGGTTTTGATTCCTAATTGATTTGGGATTATTGGACATATTGGGACACGTCCATCAATTAAGCTCTAAGAAGAAAGAGGATTCATCTTTGGAATCAGTTGTTCATTCTCCTTAAATGAGGGTTATGGGACCAAGGGTTTATATTCTCTTGGAGAATGGGGGTTTGTGTTTGAGAACTCACTTTTGTCATAGAAGAGATCAATGTTCCAATCTCAAGTGCATTGAGATAACATTATTATGGTCAATTACCATATTTGAGGATTATTAGCTTTGGAGTTTAAAAGGTCAAAACAAATGTGTATTTAAATTGTCATTAATATCGACTTAAATTGTTATTGACTTTCACTTATAAGTAATGTAGAACTATAAGACATATTGCAACACTTCACAGATCAAGGTTTAGAGAGAATTGTTGAATATTTTTGCAAGAATACCAGTAGTCAATTGTAGTATAATGATTTTTAAGTGAAAGTATCAATCCCACGAGGAACAACTTCAATGAAATAGATAATTTTATCTCAAACAACATATACAAGGATATTTGAGAAATCAATTTCATAGCCCTTACAAGACAACTTTTGCATTCCAAACTACAGATTCAAAATCAGAAGCAAATGGTGAAACCAATTATCAAATAAAAGGATAAAAGTGCAGCAAGTTTTTCAAGACAGTCAATTGTAAGGACCATTGATTCTAATGAAGGAAATTCTCTCTTGAATCTTACAAGGATGTGTTTCTCTCATTTTTCACTGAAATTGAAAAAATTAAAATTGTCAATCATTTTCAATCAAACCACACACAATCAAAATTAATCTCAAGGTCTTTTAAGGATTGTAATGAGACTGAGCTTCCAAGAATTATGGTTTTTCAAGATAACAAAAGCACAACTTTAGAAAAGAGAGCATAACTACACTTTAAACCCACTTCCACTTCTACTCTTAATTCATCACATCTCATGCCTCAAAATCCAATGCTTCTTTTTCATTCATTATTCACTCCTTCTTTTTCTTCTTTCCTTTCTTTCTTTCAAAATTTATTTTTCTTCTTTCCCTCTCTTGTTTTTTTTTCTTTTTTTTAATAGATACATTTCTATATAATACTAAGGAGTGAATTATAGTACAAAATACTTAGCCCCTTTCTTTTCTAAGTATAATTCCACCAACCAATTCCCATTTTAAAGTTGAATAAAATGCACCTATGCTTTCTATCCCTAAAGTGAACAAAGGGAAAGGATACTAATTCAAGTTAAGGTTACGGTGCATAATTTATAGCAATTAGGCTCAAATGGGCTATCACAAAAGGATGATTAATCCTAGGTTGGATGTTTGGCACTAGGTTATTTAAATTCAACAAAACTGCCTTGATCATTTCCATGCTTCAAGTGTGATGTTATCCAAATGAAAACTCAAGCAATATCAACACGATAATAAAAAGTGGAAATTCTCAAACTGTTTAAGAATTCACATACTTATTGGGTTTTTTGGTTTCTTTCCTTGGTATATCAATTGTTGTTACAATTAATTGTCTTAACCAATTATCCAGCACACAAACCTAAACCCATTTAATTACGGATTCAACAAAAATTTTCCTTTTTTATGTGCCAAAATTGAGTTCATTGAATGTTAAAATTTGCCTTGTTTTGGCCAAATTGTGAAATTTCAATTTGAGAGTTTGATTTTTTTTTGGATGTTGTGAAACTTCTTGGAATGACAAATAACTAGTTGAGGAATAGATTGATATGTGTCTCTAGATTAATTAGACTGAATTAATTATGCAGAAAACTGAAACACAAGTTTTGCTAATTTTTGCTTAGGCGAAAGAAGATTCGTTTGGATGAGAATTGAATTTCAAATTCCAGTGTTCAATAGAACATTTTCACTTAAGTTAAAACTAAGTTATCTGGGCGAGATTTAGGCTAAAACTTGGGGTGCCCACTGGAAAATTTTTGCTTACGCGAAACTTTTCTCTCCTGGGCAAAAATGTCCTACAACTAAGGTTGATCCACTGGAGCTTTTTCACTTAGGCTAAACATGGGTCACCTAGGCGAAACCCTTTAAAACTGTTGTCTCGTCAATCTAGCTTAAGAATAAAAATTTAGCTTAGAGAAGTTTAGGGGTTGTCCTTGTTCTAGCCATTTTCCTACGAAGAAAAAAATAACCCATTAAATGTATCCCAAGTTAGTTGCTTTAATTCAAGTAGTCATTTCTAAAGGTCCATGTCATCACATGTACAAATACAATGTGTGTATTTCATCAAATGGTGTGTGCATTTCATCAACTAAGTTAGGCATTTCATCGAACCGTTCATGTGCACTTTCATAAATCAAATTTTCATGAATTAATCCATGCACAAACAATCTACACTAGTCAGTTATACCAACAACTCACATTTAAACATTCACAACAATTCATGGACAACAACAACCCGCATGGGTACTAACTACCTTAGGGTTCCACTAAACATACAGAGAAAAACCCCAAATTTGTTCTGTGAAAATGGAAGTTAGTGAAGTAGAACTTACCTTCAAGGGAAATTAACAAAGGGAGGAAGGGATTGGTGAATTAATTGAGCGTCATTGGACCAAGAAACTAGCGCCCTATAATTTGAGGAAAGAAAGCACTGTGTTGGAAAGAAAGTGGTTATGAACCAGTCCTTCTTTTTTGGAGTTTTAACACAGGGTCTTGTGGTCTCACTTAAGCTAAAAAAATTCAATTAAGCTAGATTGACAAGGCAATAGTTTTAAAAGGTTTCACCCAAGTGACCCAAGTTTTGCCTAAGCGAAAAAGCTCTAGTGGGTTAACCTTAGTTGCAGGACATTTTCGCCCATGCGAGAAAAGTTTATGTTAGAGCAGCTACAGCGGAATGGTTAGAGTGAAATAACAAACCAAGAGGGGGGGTGAATTGGTTTTTAATAATAATGTGTGCCTTTTAAAATTTCTACTCAATTTAACTTACCAAGCAAATATTAACGATAAATAAAAGAGTAAGGTTGAGAGAAATTTGCACAGAAAAATTTCCCCTTGTGTTGATCTTACCAATCCTACATCAAGTCGCTTATCTCAAATCAAGATAAACAGTTCACTGCTCACAAAACAATTACAATAAAAAAGAAACAATTACCACAAGAGGTGAACTTGCACCTCCTTTAAGTCTTCACAAAGGATGAAAAACCTCCTTTGAATACTTCACGAAGGATGACTTTCTCTTCCAAGCACTTCCCTAGATGCACCAAGGATGAACCAACTATTTCTCTGTCATCGTAGTAACACTTCAACAGCTCCATAGACAACAATTTCTTTAGATGAGAACGATCACACGATTCTCAATGATTTATGAGTACTAGAGCACAAGAGAAGAGTTGTTGTTGATGGAAAATGAGAGACTATTTATATACTCAAGCAAATACTCTTTCGTTCTTCATTTCCAGCATTTAATGCTTTTAATCAATTAATATTATTGTTAATCGATTAAGACGAGTAAAACAACTAGTTTTAACGGCTAGAAAACTCCAACGGTCACCTTTAATCGATTAATTCACATTTTAATCGATTAGCTAATTGATTAAAGCAAGTTTTAATCGATTATTACAGAGTCAGTTGAAGTTTTTCAGCTCCAATCAAAGTAATCCATTATCACTATATTTAATCGATTAATACGGTACGTTTTTTACTCTAAACATCAAATTTGAAAAATGAAATTACATGGAACCAAAAACTACTAGGAATCTAAGTCCTAAACACTTAATTACAATTATTACAAAAGCTTTTTATAATAATACAAGTCTTCAAATGATCTTCTTGAAACTTGATATTTCTTGACTTGATTTGGACATCAGCAAAACTTCATCTTCATCATTTTGCTAACAGTTTCGCCTTTCGTGTAGGCGAAAATGTTCTAATGGGCACCCCAAGTTTTAGCCTAAATCTCGCTCAAGCAACTTAGTTTTAGCTTAAGCGAAAATGTTCCAATGAGCACTGTTGTTTAGAATTCAATTATCGCCAAAGCGAGTCTTCGTTCGCCTAAGCAAAAATATCAGGAAAACTTGTGTTTCAGTTTTTTGCATATCTCGTCTAGGCGAGAAGGTTTAGCTTAGGTGAAAATAATGCATTTTTTACCAGTTTTGAAAAAAATTCAACTTTTACTCACCCAATTCATGATGAATTCAGCCTAATTAATCCAGAGACACATATCAATCTATTCCTCAACCAATTATCTATCATTCCAAGAAGTTTCACATCATCAAATGGAAATTCAAACTCTCAAATTGAAATTTCACAATTTGGCCAAAACAAGGCACTTTTTAACATTCAGTGAACTCAATTTTGGCACCAAAACTTATTATCATGCATGACACATATTTTGGTTAAAAGAAACACTTAAGCATGCATAGTTTTCCCCCATCGAGACATTTAAATGTTAAAACTCATCCTTTTACATACAAACACGTAATATATACACAAACACAATTAACACACAAGATAAAATTAAAATGCGAAAACATAATTAAACACTAGGTTGCCTCCCAGGAAGCGTTTGTTTAATGCACGAGTCTAACGCCTGTACCATTACAGTTCGTCCAATTGGATGATTGTGGCAAGTCTATCAACGTCACCATCAAAGTAGGGCTTCAATCTTTGCCCATTTACAACCCAACTTCTTTTGGATTTAGGATCCTCTAACTCAATAGCTCCATAAAGTTTGACAACCTTGACAAGAAACAGTCTTGACCACTTTAAGTCTTGACCACTTTAATTTGAGTTTTCCAGGAAATAACCTTAACCTGGAATTGAACAGTACCACTGATTGGCTTGGGTAGAATTCTCTCTTGAGAAATTTCTTGTCATGATAAGCTTTCATCCTTTCCTTCTAAAGCTTAGAGGATTCATAAGCACTAAGTCTCATTTCTTTCAATTCCTGCAACTGTAATCTTCTTTTCTCACCTGGTGCCTTTGAATCAAAATTTAGAAATTTCAAGGCCTAGAATGCCTTGTACTCCAACTCGACTGGTAAGTGACATGACTTAGCATATACCAACTAAAATAGGGATAAACCATTAGGAGACTTATAAGCAGTTCTATACGCCCACAGTGCGTCATCCAACTTCATTGACAATTCCTTTCTTGAAGATGTCACAGTTTTCTCTAGGATACGCCCATAGTCCTTATTTGACACCTATTCTTGTCCATTGGTATGTGGATGATAAGGTGATGCAATTTTATGTTGAACTCCATAATGCTCCAAACATTTTTTAAGTTGAGAATTGCAAAAGTGTGAACCTCCATCACTAATCAACACTTTTAGGGAACCAAACCTGTAGAAGATATTTCTCTTGAGAAATTTGATTACTGCTTTGGCATCAGCCTTACAAGTTGTCGCTGCTTCAACCCATTTTGTCACATAATCAACTACAACCAAAATATATTCATTAGAGAAAGAAGATGGTAGTGGTCCTACAAAATCGATTCCCCAACAATCAAAATCTTCTACTTCCAAAATAATATTCAGAGGCATTTCATGTCTTTTTGAGATTCCCCCTATTCTTTGACAACTATTGCATTGCTGAACATATTTATGTGCATCCTTGAACAAGGTAGGCCAATAAAAACCATATTGGAGGATTTTTGTAGTTGTCCTCTCTCCATTAAAATGTCCACCATGGGGAGAATTGTGACAATGCCACAAAATACTTTTAGCTTCTTCATTAGACACACCTTCTTAATAGTTGATCAATTCCAATTTTGAATAAATAAGGATCATCCCACACATATTGTTGTGCATCTCTCAAGAATTTATTCTTTTGTAGCCAATTAAAATCATCAGGTATGACCCCTACAGCTTTGAAATTAGTCATGTCAGCAAACCATGGCCTTTCTTGCACCATCATTAGTTTGTCATCAGGAAACTCATCCTGCACCTCTGATTTAGTATTTACCAATCGAGACAGATGGTTAGCTACAAAATTTTCATTTTACTTTTTGTCTTTAATTACCAAACGAAGGGATAGAAAGATCAAACGCTGAGTTTTTATACTGGTTCGGCCAAGCCTACATCTAGTGTCCTTCCAACCACACGAAGTCAATGCACTATAATGATCAATGTTTTTATAACAAGACTTTTACAGTGACCTAAAACTATTGTTTTGCCACACAATTAAAAGTTCAACATAAGTGCTTGTGGTTTTCCTTCTATAAAACATCATACATGCATTCACCAATAAAATCAATTATATAGCACAGTGAAATGCAATGTATCAACACAATCATGTTCTTAATGCTTTAAACAGATTTACACATTGATTAAAACATATAGCATGTAAGCAATAGAACATGTAACACATAAACATCACGTGTGTTATAAATTATGTTGTCATCATAAAATATCAGAAGCTTTGAGATTGTAGGTTCAGCTAAACAAGTGCTCCCCTATCAACAATCTCAACAATCTCCCCCTTTTTTGATGATGCACAACCATGATTAATAAACAGCCATATTGTACAAACCAAATCATATCATGTCAAAATGTATCAGAGCAAACGATCAAAATGTATCAGAGCAAACGTTGAAATATCTCATTTTGATTCAAAGCAAAAAATATTAGTTCATATCAGAGCAAACAAAATCAGAGCAATTCTCTAGCATTCTCCCCCTTTGTGCATTAGCAAAAAGGGTATGCTTGATGATATTGATATGCTGATAAACAGTTAGTCAGAGATGCATCAGTAAATCAAATTAATCAAACAAAGATGCTCCCCTTGTCACAGATAATCACATGATAAAGATATAATCTCTCCCTAAAGTGTATGCATGTGAAATAATCTAAGATCCTATGCAATGCTCCCCCTGTCATTATGCATGTTTTATAATCAAAATCCAAATGCATAATGAAGTTTTCACAAAACATTTCATAGCATGTATAAGCATGTGACAGTATTGTATCATATCTGAAATTATGCAAACACATCATTGAAGCATAAATACAATATCAATTAACAATCTCAATATTATCTCAAGTAATTTCAATCAATTATTGAACAGAGATATATTGAAAAGAAAAAGGTTAACAACATATAGAAAAGATAACAAAATTCCAAATCTTGAATTTTTAACCCCTCTTAACCCCTCTTAAATAGTAATTGATTGATCCACTATTGCAATCGACTTCATTGTTTTTCATTTGAGTTGTATCTCCAGTAGTTCATCCAGAAGCAATGTTCCTACAAAACCTTTCAAGATCTTTTCCAGATCAAGCATTTTAGAATCATTGTAATGCAAGAATTATTATAGGTGAGAAATGAATATGCAAAAGTATTAATGTAAAAGTAAACAACAGCATAATCACTTTCATCCAACATAGAATAAACTTCAATCATATATGAACAAATACAATTTTAAAGTCAATACTGATCGAATTAAACTTGAAAATATGATTTCATTGATTTTATACTGGAATTACAATCAGATAGACCAGAATAAGTGTCTTATAAAGCCTACTACAATAGAAACACTCAAACCTCAAACAAACAAGCAACACACATGACACTAGACTGTAAACACAAGACCCTATTCTGTTTCAGATGACTCCACATAATTTTCTTCACTAGTCTCACCATCTTTATCTATTGATTCTTTTGTTGATGTAGAACTTTCCACATAATTCTCTATAATTTCATCCATCTTCTCATTCATTTTCATAAGAGATTTCTTCATCAAGTTAGCTCTTTTTTGGAAACCTTCTCAAATCTATTTGCCATAAACTTTTCAAATTCAGACATAGGAGATGGTAATATTTGTTTACTGTCGGAATCATGTAACTCATCTTGATTCTTGGTTGAGTCCTATTCATTATTAAAAATTCGTCCTAGAGCAGTTTTCTTCAAACCAATACATGTTAGAGCCGCCTTTCCAATTTGATTGGCTTTGTTGCATGTGACTTTGGTTTCACTAGTGAGATTAATGTAACTAAGAGACAATATTTTGCTTATGAACACATCATAAGGTAAATCACACCAGTAATTGATAGTGACATCAGTAATATGCCACTTTAAGATAGCTACCCAATTTGTTAGTATTCGGAACATTACAGCATTTAGCAAATATAGATCATCTGAAGTCAATTTTTCATAATTAGATCTTCAAGGTAACAAAACATGACAAATGATAAAAGCAATTATTTTCTCTTCTTTGTCTAGCCATGATGGCAACCCCTTTAGGGACTTCCCATCCAAAGAAGTATCAACTAAAACTAAGACTAAAGAAAGGGCAGTAGAATAAAGATTGCTAAAGCTCTTTCCTTATCTAAGTCTTAGATAGATTCTCTTTAACTAATTCCATTTACATTATTTTGTAGAACATTAATAAGGTTGGAAGAATCCTAGGAAGCTTACCAAGCAAGGGAGTACAAAGGAAATAAGTAAAGCCGTAAAGTCTTTCCTCTTTGGAGCACACTTTCCACGTTTTCCATGAGAAGTACATATAGCCGTGAATCTTCTTTCTTTGGAGCACATTTGACATAATTTCCATGTGGAACACATGCCAACCATGAAGCACATTTACCACATGAAACACACCAGCCGTGAGCTTATTCACTTGCACACGTTTTCAACATTTACCACATGGAACACATGGCCACCTATGGAAGCAGCTCCTGCACATTTCACTTTGCTTCATGCACATTATAATTTGCAACTTTCCTTACACGTACTCAAGCTTCTCTTCATCTATAAAAGAGAGCTTGATCCAATGTAAAACTTAACTTGAGTTTGATAATGAAATGTTGCTGAAATCCAGCCATTCTCTCAAGTTCATTGCTTAAAGTTGTTTTAGCTTGTCTGCCTCTAGCTCCCTTCCCCGTTGGAAGGCCCTCTGAGTTAGAACTCTACCTCACACGCACATCCAAACACTGTCACACATTCTGACAAACACCTTGCATGCGTCGAACACCTTCAAACCATTCTTCATTCCGCTGCGTCATTCTGTCCAAGGAGCCGCTCCAGTCTTGAACGTGGAGGCTGATTCCATCATTTGGCATCCACAACCAGTCGGCCACGATGCCACTGCAAGAGCCAGTTGTCCACGCTGCCACTACAAGAGCTAAGTTGCTCGTTCCTTCAATTTCTCCATTTGTGTATTATGTTGTTCTCATTTATCATTGTTTCATTGTTTTCCAATTTCGATTTCGTGTTTTCTGTGGATGTTTGATTCCATTCACTACTCCATAGCATTAAATCATCATTTTAATCGGTGCACTTTGTTTGTTTGAGTCAAAGTCCATCGTTAATTTTTTTTTTCCAATTTTGTCTCAGTCATGTTCTTTATATGCAGTTTTACTTTTGTCATTAGGTTTTGAATTTGTTCTACCTTTGCATTTTTTATTTTTGATTGTGTCCAATGCATTTGCTAGCTATATGTTGATCATATAAAGCAATGGCATCATGTTCAGCTTTGATCAGTTGAGCTACTAGTTGTGCAAACTTTGTTTCCAGTTGCAAAACTACACCAAAATTCATTTCTGGTTTGATATGGTGCAAACTGTTTCTAACCAGATTTTGTGCCTCTGAACCTTGGTGCAAGTTTATTTGAAGTTTCTAAAATGTAAGTTGTATCAACTCAGATTAACCGCTACTTTGTGAAAATCAAAATTGAGTTGATTCAAATTTCAATAAAACAGTGGTCACAATTTTCCAAAGTTTGTCCAGATTTTCTATGTCTAAAGCTTTGTATAAGTTTGTTTAATGTTTGTAAACATGTCTCAAATGATAGCACCTCATGTTAATCCCAGAAATGCAAATTCAGTGTTTGAGTTGCTCCAAAATCTGAATTCCAAAATTGTCACAAGTTTTAAATCAAGTGTTTGCACCGTGCTTGTTGTCCTTGTTTGAGTTTAGGCCCTTTAAATTCTTCTAGCTCATACTAGATCTAGTCATTTAGGACATTCTTCTGCTTTGATTGAACCAGCCAGCTTTGCATCCATTACATTTTTCAATTCTAATGCAGTTTGCTTCACTTTTCTGCATTTTGTAAGCAATTGCTACTGTGATTTTCAGATTTTGTGTGCTTCTGTGGTGTTTGAACGCTTGTGCACATACAATTGACCATTTCAAACTTGTTCTTACTTTTCATATGGTCATTTTTGAACCTATCCGAAAATACACCAGCCAAACCACCAAATTTTGTTTAACTTGGAAGTCAACCATTGAAAAACTGATATGGACTTTGCTTTGGTTGTTTAAGTGTTTCAACATATTACATTTGATGATACAAACTTGTTTGAAGTTTCATTTGAACATTTGAATCACTGTTGTTCATTTTCCCCACTGCAATTACCATTTTTTGTCACATTTCTCATTCTGGTGCAATTTAGTGCATTTATTCTGCATAATTAACAATTGCCACTGTCAATTGCTGCATTCATTTGTTTATATGCATTCTGAACAATTGAGCAAGTGTATTTTGTCATTTGAAACTTGTGTGCAGTGTTCAAATGGTCATTAAGAAGCCTATATGCAGAATTCCCTATAAACCACCACATTTTGCTGCATTTTTTGCTACAAATGCTGTGATTTGATGAATATGATTGTTTTAGTGCATTCTTACCATTAGTGCAGGTTTATTTTGTCATTTAGAACCTGTATGCACTGTTCATTTCCTCATTTTTCAGTTCATATGCAAAATCACTTCCTAGACCATCCATTTTGCCTAAAATTGGAAGTGCACTAGTGACATTTTGTTGTAGAGTGTTCATTGGTTGTTTCAGTGTTTAAACATCTTCAATTTGATGATATAAAGTTGCTTGAAACATCAATTGAGATTTTAAACACTGCCATTCAATTTTTGGCCACAGTTGTTCCATTTTCCAGCCCATTTTTCTGGTGTAGAATTCACTTTTTGGTGTTGTTTGATATTATCCATACTTAGAATTTCAATTTGGATTGGCAAGAGATGGGGATTCTGCTTCCAAACACATTTCAATGCTTATATCAATGTAAACAAATCATAAAGCACATAAACCCCTGCAATCCAGTTTTGAAGAATAAAAAAATCAGAAAAACCCAATTTCTGCATCTCTTTATGGCATTTCATCAAACAGTTTTGTATTTCCATAAAACAGTTTCATTGCACACGGTTTCCTCACTCTTGTTGAGTTTTTATTGCTTTTGTGATCTGTTCTAGACCCTTTCTTAGGTTCTTTTTGTGTGCCACCTGTTATTCCAACCCAAAAATCAATAGACTTCAACTTTATTGGCTTTCCATTGTGCTATAAAATTGGTTTTCACTGAAAAATTATGGTGCAGTAAAGTGTGTTGATGCTTACTGTTTTTGATGGTTTTGTATGATTTTGTGATGCTGTGGTGAAGTCTTAAACATCCAGATTGCTTCTCCAAAGGGGTAGCATATTAGGGAGTGGAAGACTTGTTAAAGTGGCTACAAGCTTGGACTCCAAAGTGAATTTTCTTCTTGCTGTCCAGCACCATTTCAGCAGCAGAAATACACCATTGTTGGCATTCAATAAATCTGAAACTGCATCCACTCTTAGCCTTGTTCAATTGTACATTTTTTTTCATTGTATTTTGGCTTTATATCACAGAACATTTGAAGTTTCATTCAATTTTGTTTCTCATTTCCAACTTAAAGTGACTTGGGAAAATGCTTTTCATGCACTTCCAAGAGCACCAATGAACAATGTAATAGTCTAGTCTACGCATCTTAGTGTGAAAGTGTGTCAAGTGGCTCCAAGTGTCACTTCCACTTCCACTTTCACTTAGGGTCGTGTTTCATCCTTCCATTTCTATTTTCATTCTTTATTTAATATTTTGCTCTTGTTGTTATTTCTGTTTTACGTCTCCGTGATATCTAGGTTCGTGCTCATATAGATAAACCTTCTTTTGGTTTCTAGGCCCATCTCATCTTTTCATTCAAAAAGTTTTTGAAAGATTTCTACCTAGACGCTAAGGTAAGAAACAACCAAAGAAGCTCTGGCTAAGGAAGGACAAGGTTCTTAAGCCTGTCCATTGTGACTCACCTCTCCTTCCTGGGAGCTATTTGGTTCATTTTACCTCTAGAATCTGTCTAGAAATCCTTCACCAAAATCTAAAGAGTTTGATGTCTTGTTATGATACCTATAGGTCTTCTTCTTAATATAGGTCCTCTCAGTCTTCTAGTTTTGATCAATCCATTAGTTTCAAAGAAATTAAAAGAAAACTTGATGAAGCTAGAAGAAGAACTTGTTCCTTTCATGAATTTGATCGAATTGAGGATGAGTTGTATAAACAAGCTAGGGCAAATATTCCATTCTTTGGTAAGGATATTTGTGCATTAACATACCTAGCTTGGGAAAGAGATATTGATGACATGCATCCATTCATTGCTAGAAAAGGTAAACTTGAATCCTCTTTCCATTATATCAATAGTACATCTTATGTCCTTAGTCTCTACACATCTAGATTTGAAGTGCATGCAAGAGAGTGGTGGGATGAAAGACAATATCATGTTAGGATAGGAAGAAAGTCCCTCATTCGTGATTGGTATGAATTAAAATCTTGCATGAGAAAGGAGTTTATGCCTTCACATATTAAGAAAAACCTCAAATTCTTGAGAGATTACATTGAAGAAGGAAAAACATTTCTTGAAATCTTAAACGAAAATGGGTTCCTTCTTAGAGAACTAGAATTTGAAATTAGGCTTAAGGAGTTAAAAGCTAAGAAACTAGATTTGAAGGTTAAGAGACTACAAAGATATATTGAGAGACAACAAGAGGAAATAAGACAAGCCGAAGAGAAGAGAGAGAGAAGAAAGAGAAAGAGAAGAAGAAAAAAGAGAGAAAGAAGAAGAGCAAAAGGAAAAAGAGGTACAAGAAAGAGAGAGGAAAGAAGAAGAGAGAAAGGAAGAAGAGAGAAGGAAAGAGGAAAAGAAAAGATGAAAGAAGCGGAAAGTAAAGAGAATGAGCTCTTGCTAATGATAGCAACTCCTACCCTTACCATAACCATGGAACCTAAAAGTGAAGGTTTCTCATTCTTTACTTCTTTTCCAATTATTGTGCACTCTTCCATTATTAATTTTTCTTTTAAATCAATTGTCATCCCATATTTTGTGCAATCCTTTTCAAATTATGGCAATTCAGCACTTGAATTAATGTTACCCTTGTGTAAACAAGTAACTCAAGATAAAAATCAAATAACTTGGGAATATGGAATTCTTCATTTTTCCAAGACTAATTTTCATAAAATCATTTTCAAAAATACAATACTCTTCTTTTGTCTTCTTGTCTTTGCTTACATCTTCTTCATCATACTCATTTTTGCTATCTTTTGTAGATATATTTTTTATCCAGGAGGACAACAAAAACCAAAGTTGTGCTTCTTACTTTCTTCCCGATTTGAGGACAAATCATTTTAAAAGGGAGGAATAATGGCAACCCCTTTAGGGACTTCCCATCCAAAGAAGTATCAACTAAAACTAAGACTAAAGAAAGGGAAGTAGAATAAAGATTGCTAAAGCTCTTTCCTTATCTAAGTCTTAGATAGATTCTCTTTAACTAATTCCATTTACAATGTTTTATAGGACATTAATAAGGTTGGGAGAATCCTAGGAAGCTTACCAAGCAAAGGAGTACAAAGGAAACAAGTAAAGCCGTAAAGTCTCTTCTCTTTGGAGCACACTTTTCACGTTTTCCATGAGAAGCACATACAGTTGTGCATCTTCTTTCTTTGGAGCACATTTGACATAATTTCCATGTGGAACACATGCCAACCATGAAGCACATTTACCACATGGAACACATCAGTCGTGAGCTTATTCACTTGCACACGTTTTCAACATTTACCACATGGAACACACGACCACCTTTGGAAGCAGCTCCTGCACATTTCACTTTGCTTCATGCATATTGTAATTTGCAACTTTCCTTGCACGTACTCAAGCTTCTCTTCATCTATAAAAGAGAGCTTGATCCAATGTAAAACTTAACTTGAGTTTGATAGTGAAATACTACTAAAGTCCAGCCATTCTCTCAAGTTCATTGCTTAAAATTGTTTTAGCTTGTCTTCCTCTAGCTCTCTTCCCCGTTGGAAGGCCCTTTGAGTTAGAACTCTACCTCACACACACATCCAAACACTGTCACGCATTCTGACAAACACCTTGCATGCGTCGAACACCTTCAAACCATTCTTCATTTTGTCCAAGGAGCCGCTCCATTCTTGAACGTGGAGGCTGATTCCATCAATCCATCTATGAAGAAATCCTTTTTCCTTCTTATATCTTCCTGGATACCTCATGCAGTCTTTGAACATTTGCATCTTACTAGTCCATCTATTTTGTAAGCAATCAAGTAGATGTGACATGTGTCCTTCATTTTTTAGATTGGCAACTTGTAACAAAGTATCATGGTTGATAACAATGTCTACTCCTTTTATTCTTGAGTGGATATCCCCGTTGACAACTTTCAGATTGTTATAAAACACATTTACCAGATTCGTGTAGCAGTCACCCTTCATTTGAACAAAGGTGCGTAAACCTTGATTATCAAGTTTTTATGGAAATGTGAAGCCTTCAGTTCTGAAAAGAGATAGCTCAATTGATTTGTGTGGAACCACTTCTTTGATATTCTCCTTCAGAGTTTTGCCATTATTTTATATTATGGGAATAAGGTGTATTTAAATTGTTATTGGTTTCAATTCTTAAACAATGTGAAACTATTAGACATACCAAAATACTGGAATAAGTTCACAATCAAGGTTAAGGTCTAAGGAGAATGAGATTCAACTTTAAAACCATTTTTCCATTTTTCTTAGTTGATGGCTAAGAAAATGAGGGTTTCATTAGAGCTTGTGTTTTGAACCTCTTTTTTGTCTCATAAGTGATCTCAATGTTCCAACCTAATTCAGAGGTATTGTTCGTTGTAAAACTCAAATTTTCATCACAAATTTGTTCTAATAGATTAATAGAATTATTTAAATTATTATTGGTCTCAGACTAAATAATGTGATATTATTGCACCTGCACAAGAAAAAAAATAGTATTATAACTTTAAAAGTAACCCATTTTAATCTTTGAAAAAAAATAAAAGATTTTTAAAATTAATAAGTAAAAAATATAAATATCTTGAGAAAAACAAAAAGGCTGCAATGTTATATTTGCATTCATATATAATAATATTGATTTATTGTATATCAAATCAAAACTTAACCATGAATTACAGATCATGGAAAAACCCCAAATGGCATAATAATTTTATAATTAAAAAAATAATTATTAAATAATGAAATGTTGTATCGTTCTAAAGTTAAATTATGTAAATAAAAAATAAATGATAATTTTAATTACAACATAATTTGAATTACTTTACATGTATGTGTGTGGGTATTTAAGAAGCCAAGTGGCAAAAGATGTTTAGTTTATTAGTGGGCATGGACACAATGCAAGTATCCCACTTCCTCAAAATTTGACCATTTACTTCCCACTCATTTCGCCTCTTCCCTCTCTTTATCGTTTTTCTCTATCATTGATGTGCAATTTTTATTATGATTTCTTTGCTTAAATCTAATTTTCCACAACTTAAGACATTTGATGCTAATTTCACAACCCCTATCCACATTTTCATTCCCATTTTTTGGTAATGGTAAGAAATTTTCGTTCATGATCATCCTTATCTTTGGATCCCATACATTCACATACAAGGCTATAGTGGAAGTTATTTCAGATTTCAACCTTCAAAATACATCATATCCACCTTTTTTGTTTTGTTTTCATTTCAAATTTTCACCCACAGTATTACAATTTTGATGAAAGATCAAAGCACAAAGTTTACCTATCTATGGAGATTTTGACGCCATTGTTATCGCTCGAGCTTTGTCTTTGGCCATTTCCTTACAAATTCTCTCAGATGGAATGGCAGATCCTGCTAGTCATGGGAGTCTTGAACGTGATATTGAGCAAGTTAGTTTCACCTCAATTTTTCTTTAAGTTATTTTCTCTAAGATGTGTTCTTATTCTTCTTTTGAATAGAAATTATTTAAAATAAGACATGTTTTGTTAATTCATTCAACATTTTGTTATAAGGATTATTATGCATCACTAATATGGATTTAATTTTTTTTATTATTATTTTACGAAGACACTCACTGCTTTGAAGAAAGGAACTCAATTGATAAAGTACAGTCGAAAAACGAAGCCAAAAGTTCGTTCATTCAAACTTTCTCTGGTGAGATTTTTGTATTATATTAAATTTAGATATAGTATTATAAACATGATTATTCTAATTTGTAAAGTGAAGTTGTGTATGATGATTTTGATATCTCTAAATAATTTCATATCTAGTGAAATTAACAGGATGAGAAAACGTTGATTTGGATTTCTCATAAGAAGGAAAGGCATTTGAAATTATCTTCAGTTTCACATATTATCTCTGGACAAAGAACTGTAAGTATTATAAATGTTGTGACATTTGTGTTCATGTTAACAATCTTTTAAAGATGTCTCATTTAATTATATTACAATTTCTTTGTAGGCTGTTTTTAGAAGATATTTGCAACCAGAAAAGAATCATCTTTCATTTTCACTTGTTTATAATAATGGGGAGCGAACACTTGATTTGGTCAGAAAAAAACCTAACACTGCATTCTGATTTTGAATTTAATGTTAAATTTTAATAAAATGATTATATTGTTCTTATTTATTTATAGATATGCAAGGACAAAGATGAGACAGAGACATGGTTTAGAGGCCTTAATACATTAATTTCATCGGAAAAGTTAAATAGGAGCCTTGGAAGTGGATTTTCTTATGTGAGTTTTTTTATTTATGCGATAATATAGAGTAAATTATAATTATATTTTTCTATTCCATTTACATTATTTAACTTTAATTTTTTACAATTACAGTGATTTCCCTGATCAAAGGTGCATTAAAATTGACAATGAAATGTTTTTAACACTAATTAAAAGTTTTTTACAAAATTTTTAAAAATTATGTATAAATGTATATATTTCAAGAAGAAATCTTAATGCAGTTCACTTTATATTTTATACTTTATGTTTGTTCTTTTTGAAGGACTATTATTTGTGTATTTTCAACCAGAGACTAATTTTTTTAATTCTCAAGTTTGAAGCAAGGTTGTAATTATGTGAAATTAAATGTTGATTTTATTTTATTTTTCATTTCTTTATTTTTCACATCCATTCAAGTGTAGGCTTCATGTACATGACTTTATTAAACTCTTAACAAAAGTATGAAATGTGTGTAATAACTTTACAAGAATATAAAATACCATTTATTAATCATATTTATTATAATCACTAACAATTTATGTTTTTTTTAAATATTACTACTGATATTACTTGGTAACAATGATGCTTGTTAACAATTATTTGAGAAAAAATATACTTTGAAAATAATTTAATGACAGTATATATAATAAATTTATAATTACAATTATTAAAATCTAATTAGATTTGAATTAAAAGTATTACAAAATATAACATACTCATAAGTTTATTAAATTTAGAATGAATATATTCATTATACTTTATAAAAGTATAATATTTTATTTAAAAGACTTTGGCATTAAATTACTTTTACAATATTTTAAGTATAAAACACATTTTTTTCACTTATTTGATTAATTCATAAATTTAGTCTTCATATTTTAGATATAGACATTTCGTCCCCTTGTTTTAGAAAGTATGCAACTTTTATTGTAATATTTTTAATTTAATCCTTGAGTGAGTATATGCTATATTTTACAGCAATTAAATCCTAGACCTAATATGTTTACTTAATATATCATTATAAAATGATTCAGTTAACCAAAATATAAGAAATAAAAGGAAATGTAAAAAAAAAGTGAGTTGAAGCAAAATTGCAAGTTTTCTGAAACACGGGAACAATTGTCTATAATTTAAAATTGGATGTAGGAGAAAAATTACAAATGACGAAAATTTTATTTAAACCATATTTATACTGTAAATTTTAAAATATATATATATATATTAAAACTTTAACGAAGTAAGTTAAAAATACATAGTGATGTATTATGCTTAAAATAGTTTATATGTAGCGCACAAGGCAAGACAAGACATCTTTTTAGGATAACATATTTGATAAATTATCAAATGTTAAGTATCAATATTTATATGTTACATGACACATTAATGATTGAATTTTGAAAAAAATAAGCATGAATATACTAAAAATGAGCTAAATAATTGTTCTTTTAAGATTTTACTAATTTTATTTTATATATACTAACATGAATGCATTGAAACATTTTTTGGATTGAGAAGTGAAAATAAAAGAGTGAAAAAGGAAAAAAGAAAATGAAAAATCGAATTGTTTAAGATAAATTAAGTAAAAAATAGAAAGAAACGAGGGAGAGTTATTCATTTATGTTCATTATTCATTGATTCTTTACTTATTCTCTTTTCATCCAAATAATTTAACTATTCAATCTTTTTATTTTCTTTTCTCTCTTGTTTTCATTCCTAATCCATGGAAAGGATCAAGGCTAAGTGAAATGTGTGTATTCTTTCTACTTGATTCAAATCAAAATGCATCATAAACATTTCTTTTGTTTCATGTAGTAATAATTTATCATGGAAATGTTTAGTTGGCGAGGGTGTTAATTAAGTAATTGTGAAATTTTAACAGGATGGTGTTAATGTTATCCCAAATGGTAATCGTTTTGCTGCAACACTACAATATGCTATAAGCTTTGCTGGTAACAAGGTCCCTTTTGGTTTTGATAGTCATGAGTCTTCATTGAATTTGGCAAGTACAGATGTGGGGTTAGAGCGTGCTAATATGCAACCAAGAACAAGTATTGGAGATGGTTTTCGTATCAGTGTGTCAAGTACACCTAGTGTTTCAAGTTCAGGATCAGGACCAGATGACATAGAATCACTTGGTGATGTTTATGTATGGGGAGAGGTTTGGGCAGATGGGATTTCACATGATGTTTTCGTTACTCAACCCCCTGCTACAACAGATGTCTTGATTCCCAAACCATTGGAGTCAAGTGTTGTTCTTGATGTTCAACAGATTGCATCTGGAATGCGACACATTGCTTTAGTAACACGACAAGGAGAGGTTTTTACATGGGGAGAAGAATCTGGGGGCAGACTTGGTCATGGAATTGATAAAGATTTTAGTCGTCCTCATCTTGTTGAGTTTTTGGCAGTTACCAACATGGATTTTGTTGCTTGTGGAGAGAATCATACATGCGCCGTGTCTACTTCTGATGATCTTTTCTCATGGGGTGATGGTACATATAATGTTGGACTTCTTGGACATGGAACTGATGTCAGCCATTGGATACCAAAGAAGGTTAGTGGTCCTCTAGAAGGGCTTCAAGTTATATCTATATCATGTGGCACATGGCATTCTGCATTAGCAACTTCTAACGGGAAACTCTTTACCTTTGGTGATGGAACATTTGGTGTATTGGGTCATGGAAATAGACAAAGTGTATCATATCCAAAAGAGGTGCAATTGTTAAGTGGATTGAAAACTATTAAGGTTTCATGTGGAGTATGGCATACTGCAGCCATTGTAGAGGTTACTTTTCAATCTGGTTCAAATGTTTTATCCAGAAAGCTTTTCACTTGGGGAGATGGTGACAAATATCGTTTGGGACATGGAAATAAGGAAACATACCTTCAACCAACTTGTGTCTCTACACTTATTGAATACAACTTCCATCAAATAGCTTGTGGGCACACAATGACTGTTGCCCTCACTACATCTGGTCATGTCTTCACCATGGGAAACACTGAAAATGGTCAATTGGGAAATCCTTTAGCTGATGGAAAAGTACCTATCCTAGTACAAGATAAGTTAGTGGGTGAATTTGTTGAGGAAATATCATGTGGGTCACATCATGTTGCAGCCTTAACATCAAGAAGTGAACTATATACATGGGGTAAAGGTGCTAATGGAAGATTGGGACATGGAGACATAGAAGATAGAAAGTCTCCAACATTAGTGGAATCCTTGAAAGATAGACATGTGAAGAATATTTCATGTGGCTCAAACTTTACATCTTGCATATGCATTCATAAATGGGTGTCTGGAGTTGACCAATCTATTTGCACTGGTTGTAGACAACCATTTGGTTTCACTAGAAAGAGACATAATTGTTATAATTGTGGATTAGTGCATTGTCATGGTTGCAGTTCAAGAAAAGTACTAAAAGCAGCCTTGGCTCCAACACCAGGAAAACCACATCGTGTGTGTGACTCTTGTTATAATAAACTCAAAGCTGTTGAGGCATGTGCTAGTGCAAATCTCAATAGAAAAATTACTGCTACTACTTCTGCACCTCGCTCTTCCATGGATTCAAGGGAAAGATTTGGCACTGGAGAAATTAAGTCTTCAAGACTCATTTTGCCTCCAATCACAGAACCAGTAAAATATCATCAAATATTGACTAATAAGCTGGGAAGCAGTTATCCTTCCATGTCTGCATCTTCCCAAATTCCAACACTTCTACAATTGAATGAGATTACATTTTCAAATTCAATGAATTCCTCTCAAAACGTTATGAAGTCTGCTTTATCTCCTAATCCACCACCAATTTCACCTGCAAGACCATCGTCTCCTCATACAAGAAGGTCAAGCTCACCACGTTCTCGAACAGGATTTTCTAGAAGTCTCATTGAAAGTTTGAACAAGTCAAATGAACTTCTAAATCAACAAGTTTCAACGCTGCAAAACCAGGTAAATTTACTGCACTGTCTTTGAATATCACTGAAAGAATACATACATGACATCATTAACATGTTTTTATGGATATTCTTTTCATTCAGTTACGAACTTTGAAGCAAAAACAAGTAATGGAAATTGCAAAGCTTCAGAAAAATGTTAGGGAAGCTACTTCCTTAGCTCTAGACGAATCTTCAAAACATAAAACTACGAAAGAGTTTTTTAACTCTACCGTAGATCAGGTATTTTTTGCTTTGTATATTCCAAGGTTGTATTTAAACTTGAGGATTTATTAAACTTTATTTTCATTGCTCCAAATGTTGCCTCGTGATAAATAAACAGATCAACATGAATTTTGAATCATATACATGTTCTGCAATTTACGTCCAATCCTTTATTAATGTACTTGTTTTTTGCATAGATGCTTATGACAAAAGTAATAAACGTAGATGATTTAGATAACTTGTTTATTTGTTTATCATGTAAATTATAAACATACTTAAATGCATAATTTGAAATTGTTTTTAGGTTTACCCTCTTAATCATGTCATTTAATAAGAATATTTCAGTTAGAAAAGAGGATGAAAAGCAACAAAAACATAAGTCAACTCCTCAACTTTTCTTATATAATCTTGACTTAGTTTATCTGTTTTTCCTTTTATCCAGTTGAAGGAAATGGTGGAGAAGTTGCCACCAGAAACTTTAGAAAGTGAAAATTGGAAAACCATACTTACTGGAGCTGAAGATTTTCTGAGAGTTAGTTCAGAATCTGAAATGCCCTCCATATCCCCAAGTAACAATTCTCAACAACAAAATGTTCCTAATAAACTTGACTCAAATGATAGTTCTTCTAAATTGCAAGACGAAAATAGTGAAACTGAAGGAGTTGAATCATCATCACGAGATGAAGGAAATGTTCTTCAAGAAAGTAACAACTCATATTTATCAAATAATGAAGCATCCATGTCTTTACAAAACTCTCTAAGAGAACCTTCAAGATCAATGAGAGAAGGAGAAACACAAGTCATTGAACAGTTTGAACCTGGTGTATATGTAACATTAATAGTAAAGCCTAATGGTATCAAGGCTTTCAAACGAGTTAGATTCAGGTACTGTCGTTATTTAGTTTTTATATGCAACAATTTTCAATTTCTTTCTCAACATGCATTCTGGTTATGTTTGAATTGTTATACAACCATTAACTTTATAAATTTAGCAATAGTTTTATCTTTATATGAAAATGTGGGTATGTATACTCAGTTTGTTTGTGTTCTTGTGAGTAAACTAAGACAATAATAGCATCTATATATGTTAATGATTAATAAATACATTGCATGAATGATGAATACGTTATTAGGTTTGCAAGCAACCCATCAACTATATATGTGATCTTCATTTCATAAATAAAATTCACAAAATTTGATAAATTTTATGTTTTTCTTGTCACTAAGTAATAAATAGTTTTCATTCTTCCATGTTATCATGTTTACATAAGTTCTTAGTTGATTATGAGAATTCTTTTATGTGACATGATATTGTTTTTTTTTTGTAATTATTCCTATCTTCACGTTCTTAATTAGTTTTTGAAGATATATTTATACATATCTTTTGTGTAGTAAACGAAGGTTCCATGAACATCAAGCAGAAGAATGGTGGAATAAAAACAAAGATAGGGTGCTTAGGAAATATAGTACTTTAGCAGCTACAAAAGCTGATGGTTCTGCGTCATCTAACACGCTACCACCACCACCTGCAGAAGAAAATATTGAGGCAATGTCTTCCTAATTCTAATTCCTAGTTTTACTTAGGAATCACTTTAGTTTGATGAAATGATAAATTATAGAAAATACCATTAATGTTTCATGTGTAGTGAAGAATGTATCTAGGTATATTAATTTAAGAGTTTTGTAGATTGTGAAGTTTGTGTAAATGATGATAAATGAAATGTTTATTCATATTTTGAAAAATATACACTTTGTTAAAATAAGTTCAATTTTTCAGGGATGAACTTTCTCACAAAAATTCAAATATAAAAAAAATGAGTGATAATTTCACTTCGATATATCAATGAAAATAAGTTTTCATGTGTAGTGTGGTTGACATCTAGTGCTCAAAATTCTGGTGAAGAATCTTAATTTAACATGACTTATGTATAGAAATGCTCTCTTTAGAAAGGCAAAAATAAACTGCATCAATGATTTTAGAAATTCTATATAATTATTGACTCAAAGCCTTTCTGAGGTTTGATATTTTTTAGCATTACATAATTTTGACATGCCTCTTGAAACTGCATGTCGTGAAATATAAAAAAAAATATTCATTAATTATAATTTTGGCCATGCCTAGGTAAAATGGTGAAATATAATAAAGAATACATTTTTAAGCAAATGCTAGTCATTACACAAAATAAGCAAGAATGACTCAATTCCTAAGTCATGAAAACTCAACACCAAGAATGATAGAAATATTAAATTCGCACAAATTTAAAAATTCAATGAAAAGCATGCAATAACATTAAACGAAAAATAAATGAAAGAATTGCCAAAAAGAAATTCTCAATTCCAAAACACTTGATACTTTGATAATGTCCTTAATGTGTGTATGCACTAGGAAAACAAGTGTTAATTAAGAATTATGCGAGAAAACATTTTAATAATGATGTAAAATTTTGATAGATGTTAAAGTTATTTATCATCAAATTATTTATTTTACTCTTGTATCACTACAGAAATCTAAAATTTTACCAAGATTTTTTTTTATATTTTCGGCGGTTTTAACCTCTGGTAAATACATTTCCCATGGTTGGGAAAATCACTTGGAAAAGCACCGTCACAAATATTTTCTGGTAGTTATGTGTGAAAATTGCCACTATTAGCGGAGTCTTTTGAAAATCGCCGCTATTTGCATGGGTTTTCTGAAAATCGTTGCTATTTGCAGGGTTTTTATGAAAATTGCTGGTAATTGCTGAGATTTGGTACTTGTGAGAGTTCCCCAAAACTGTCGGTAATTACTGAATTTCGTAGTTGGGATTTTCAAAACTGCCGGTAATGTAAATAATTTAATTTTTTTTATTATTTAAATGAATTTAATGATCATAAAAAATATTTTAGTAATAAACCAGAATCTGAAACCAAAATTAAATATTATTACATAAAATAAACTGTAAATGTTAGAAATACAATTAATTGTTCAACTTAAGAAATAACATGTTCAATCTTAAAAATTACAATAAACATTTTCTAAATTATAATCATCAATTTTGATGTTGTTCATGATCTTCATTACCTTCATCATTTGGTACACTTCATCATTTAATATACTTATTTGTTTAGATACCTACAATATAAAATAATAATTAGTTGTTAATATATTAATGGTATGCATTAGCTTTATTAAGACAAAGTGATCAATATGTGTTCCACTCCTAAGTAAAGTAAATTTATTCAAATGAGAAAAATATCATAAAATATCTACATCAGTGAGAAAATATCATAAAGTATATATATAAGTGAGAAAATAATTTTCTAATTGTTAATATATAAATGTTAGAAAGTTTTTACAAAAAGACAGACTGAAATATATACTACGGATGTAGTAAATTTCACCTCAGGAAAGTAAGCAAGTTTAGCTGGGTTTGGCTTTCCCATAAGCAAAGTATAGGCCTTCTTGCCTGCTCCAGTTATGAGCTCCTTCATTTGATTGATTATGTGAAGATAACCAGCTACATCAGTAGGCAATATATTAAATTAAATCCCACTTCTATTAAAGAAAAACAAGCATATAAAATATTTACTCTCACACGAAATAGTTTCCACATTTTTTATAGCTACCTAAACCATATGACCAAGACTGTGAACCATTTACATATCCATTCTGTAATCATAGATAATAATCAAATGATGTCTCACATAATTCTTCTTATCGCATTCAAGGTTAGTAACATTAAGGATTCACTCTTGATATCCTTTCTTACTAGACAACAATATTCAAATAATATGCCCCATTATGCCCCTCATTGTAGAAATTGCTCATGAAGGTACAATAGTCCTCTTGCTACTCCCAAAGCAATGTGTTGTCTTATGCCCCTCACTATGGAAATTGCTCATGAAGGTACAATAGTCCTCTTGCTGCTCCCAAAGAAATGTGCTTCCTAATGCCCCAATTCAGCATTGGTTTACCTGACAACCACCAATTTGGTATTAGAATCCTTAGATACAATCTTTCTTGATGAAAAAGTTTCTATCTTCATTTCTCTTTTTCACAAATAATATAAGAAATTTGTTACACTAAAAACACTATTTGCAAACATAAGGGTGATACTTTCGAAGTATGAAGCATATTAATAAGTTTATTCCATTATAAGTTAGCTACATAAATCACAATATATCAATAATATTAATGCTTAGCTAGAAAATAGGATAAAAGAAGCATAAATAAATTAAAGAAAACAATGGCATAAATAATAGGATTAGATACCAGCTTCTGGTTACGCTTCCCTTTTCCCATGACACTAAACTCCTACAACCTCCTCTGTTGCAGCTTCAGCCTTAACAACATACTCAAAATTTGTAACCTAAATTGTGGAATCCACTCAGTCGATCAAAAGCACAGAAACCCAACAAAAAGCTAAATGAAAAGAAAAACGGTAAATAAATTTCGTGTAGCAATTCTTGTAATAAAGGAAAGATTGATGTTGACATGGTAGGAAAATGTAATGGAGGCAGAGTGCTCCATCATCTATCAAGAACTGCAAGTACATCTATAAAAAAAATTTCCTAAATATCAAAGAACTCATACTTTAAGAAATCATTACAATAGCATCACATGAATGGTCGTGAATCTTGAATCAAGCCATATAATGCTTTCACAACAACAAAATAATAATGAAAAAAATTCAGAGGCAACAGTGTACAAGTAAGAAGTAGTTCCAGTTCATACCTTAATTGGATTGCTCCAAATGCATTTGCAAAGTATATTAGATCATCAATGCTTTCAATTTCAAATCCAACAATTATACCACCTAAATAAACCATTGCTTGCTCCTTCTAGAGTAGTGCTATTTGAGATTCTAGTAGAGAAACCCTTATCATTATAGAAATCGGAAGTGTTAGAAATGCTTTAAAAAAACAAATTAAGTTTCATCAATAGAAACAAATTAAATTTCATCAATAGCTTACGGGTTACGTTGTTGGCAGCTCTGCCAACACTGGATTCACCGCCGCGGGTGGTTTCGTGCAAGACATAGGGTTGTGCTTTTTGTGGCTATCGATTAAGTTCATACAAATTTGATTCGCATGTGTGAAAGAACAAACAAGCGATACAAACTACAAAGAGATAAAAAAAAAAGAAAAAGAGTGATCTAACCTAAAGAAGTGACGAAGGAAGGTAGTGAGTGAGAGCCGACAATAACGATTGGAGAAGGATTGAAAGAACTTAGAAGATGGTGAGATGTTTGAATAAGAAGAAGGGAAGCTAAGAAGGGAAAATGAGAAGGGAAGAAGGAAAAGCGAATGTGAAGTGGTGGAGAAGAAGGAGTGAAACCAGAAGATGAAAAAAGAAAACAGTGACGTAGTAAATGGGGAAAACTAGGGATTGTGAATATATACTAGTGCTTACCGGCGGTTTGCAGAAAAATCGCCAAAAAATTAATTTAAAAAATTTAAAATAGAAAACTTAACTGCGGTTATGTTTAAAAAAAGTTTTGAATAGAAAAATTAAAACTTCGTAGATTGTTTTTTAAAAGCTCCAGAAACTAGAGACAGTTTTGAAAACCACAAAAAAAAACCCTACTATAATTAAATATTTTTGTAATGAAAAGTGACGAAGGAAAGTAGTGAGTGAGAGTGATATAGGGATTTAAATAAAAGGCACGTGGTTCCACGTGGCAAAATACTTTAATTACTTCTGTTGCAATTCTGTTAGAAGGTAGTAGAATTTGTTATCCCTTTTGGTTTTCAAATAAATACTCTTCTCAGAGGGAGAGGAGAGGCACGATTCTTGCCACAGAAACAACTTCTTCTTTTCAAATTCTCTGGTTCGGATTCAATTGAATCCCTAAATTCTTGAAGTTCTTCGAATAATCTCTATTCCTAGACTTCCTATATCAGTGGTATCAGCTTGGACCTTCCATCGGCACTTATGGCAGAGGCAACTCGTCTTCAAGCAGCAATGCGCGAACAAGAGGAGCGATTAGAGAACAAAATTATTTCGAAACTCGACGAACGTTTAATTGAGCTTACAGCTTCAATTCGGCAAGCAATTGAAGCATCGGTTGATCGGCGCATTTTGGAGACCTTACACCAGACCTCTGACTCTGGGAATGATGCTTCAGGGCGCAATACTAATTCTAGAGGTGCCCGCAACTCGAACTCCACCTATTCTTGTGGCACCCGTTTGGCTCGAATCGATTTTCCACGCTTTGGCGGTGATGCAATCCAACAGTGGATTTATCAGTGTGAAACGTTCTTTGCGATTGACGGCACTCCGGAAGATTTTCGTGTGAAATTAGCGGTAATCCATTTTGAAGGAAAGGCACTGCAGTGGCATACTTCTTTTATTAAGACTCTTCCAGGCGGTCACCTTCCAACTTGGACCGACTTTACTCGTATATTGATAGATCGTTTTGGTGAGATCGATGATGACCCGATGTCAGACCTTATGAAATTAAGGCAAACTGGTTCTGTGGTTGAATATCATGATCATTTTGATGTTATAACTTCTCGATTGGATCTCAGTGACAACCATTTGTTGAGTTGTTTCTTAGGCGGTTTGAAGAAGGATATTCAACTGACTGTCAAAATGTTTCAACCCCAGGATTTAAGAAAGGCATTCCATTTGGCTAAATTGTATGAGTCCGCTTCTGCTTCAAGCATGCCGCCCAAATTTTCTCTTAAATCCCCGAGTGCATATACGAATACAAAGGCCATTTTGCCTACACCGAAACCTCTGAACAAACCACCTGACTCACAGACAAACCAACGACACTCTAATAAGAAACTCACTCCTGCTTTTATGACTGAGAGGAGATCAAAGGGCCTTTGCTATTTTTGTGAGGAACCTTACAGCCCTGCCCATGCTTTGACACATAAGAAATTGGAGATTCATGTTCTAGAGGTAAGTGACAATGAGGAGGAACTTGTCGATCAGCTTGATGATACACACGAAGATGATAATCCTTCCTTGGACCCTCACATATCAGTTAATGCCTTGACTGGTATCGCAACCTTCAACACTATGAGGGTGACTGGTTACTTTAAGAAGAAACCCCTGCATATACTCATTGACAGCGGCAGTACCCATAATTTCTTGGATGAGTCAGTAGCTAAACAATTGGGCTATCCGCTGACTGCTATTTCCCCTTTAAGTGTAGCAGTGGCTGATGGGGCTCGAGTAAACATCACTGCTATTGCTAAACATTTTCCTTGGACAATGCACAATAGGGAATTTACCTCAGATATGCTTCTAATTCCTTTAGGATGCTGTGATGTGGTATTAGGAATTGAATGGTTGGTTACCCTTGGAGACATTACTTGGAATTTTGATAAGTTGACTATGCAATTTTTTGTCCAGGGCAAGAGGATGGTTTTGAGAGGTACTACTGACAGTGGGCTGAAAACTGCTAGAAAAAGACAGTTGCAGAAAACAATTACTGGTGGTGTTCATTTATCCCTATTGCAATTGTGTGACCAGGATAACGATGTTCTCTTCCACTCCTTGACTACACATGCGGACTGCCAGCCCATTCCTAACTCTATAGAGGCATTATTGTTGCAATTTGATGATATTTTTCAAGAACCTACCACTCTGCCTCCTACACGACCTGGTCATGATCACAAAATTCCCTTGGTTACAGGCGCCAATCCTATCAACAAGCGGCCCTATAGGTATGCTAAACAGCAGAAGGATATTATTGATAAATTGGTGCAAGACTCTCTTAAATCTGGTATCATACAGCAAAGTAGCAGCCCTTTTGCTAGCCCTGTTGTTTTGGTTGGAAAAAAAGATGGCTCTTGGAGACTTTGTGTAGATTACCGAGACCTTAATAAACAAACCATTAAGGATAGATTTCCTATTCCTTTAGTGGATGATCTGTTAGATGAGTTACATGGTTCTATGGTGTTTTCTAAAATTGATTTACGGTCCGGATATAATCAAGTACGAATGGAGGATGGTGATATTCATAAAACTGCATTTAAGACCCACGGAGGTCACTTTGAGTATTTAGTTATGCCATTTGGCTTAACTAATGCTCCAGCCACCTTCCAAGGTCTCATGAATGATGTTTTCAAGGATTATTTGCGACACTTTCTTTTGGTGTTCTTTGATGATATATTAATATACAGCAAGGATCTTCCACATCACCTTTCGCATTTGCATAGCGTATTATTGACTATGCGCCAAAATTCTTTGTATGCTAAGAAATCCAAATGCTACTTTGGTGTAGAACGAGTTGAGTATTTAGGCCATTTTATCACAAAGGAGGGTGTATCCACCGACCCTGCAAAAATCTTGGCTGTCCAGAATTGGCCTATTCCAACGTCCTTGAAACAGTTGAGAGGATTTTTGGGACTTGCCGGATACTATCGACGCTTTGTTCGGGGGTATGGTAGTATTGCACGACCATTGACTAATATGTTGAAGAAAGATAGTTTCTATTGGTCTGAGGAGGCCAAGGCTGCATTTCAATCTCTCAAGGATTGTTTGACCCAATCTCCAGTATTAGCATTACCTAATTTTTCTAAGGTGTTTGTGGTTGAGGTGGATGCTTCAGGTTCGGGAATTGGTGCTGTCCTGATGCAAGATCACCACCCAATTGCTTTTATTAGCCGGATTCTCAATATCCAACAACAATCACTTTCCACCTATGAAAAAGAATTGCTAGCAGTGGTTTTCGCAGTCCAAAAATGGAGGCATTATTTGTTGAATAGACACTTTGTTATCCGCACAGACCATAGAAGCTTGCAGTATATATTGAGTCAAAGATTGACTACAGCATTCCAACAGAAATGGCTGGTGAAGTTAATGGAATTTGATTTTACAATTGAATTCAAACAAGGCAGGGAAAATGTAGCAGCCGATGCTTTATCTAGACAAGAAATTGTGGACTGCCAAGCTATCACAAATCTCATCCCTGAAAGCAACATGTTGACTAGAATTATAGCTTCTTGGCATAATGATGTGAGCATTCAAAAACTGCTCCAGGAATTACAAAAAGATACTTCCTCACATAAACATTATACTTGGACTCAAAATGAACTTAGAAGGAAAGGCAGATTGGTTGTAGGGAAAGATGGTGCCTTGAGAAATGAGTTATTGCATTGGGTACATGCAGGTTCTACTAGTGGCCACTCTGGTAGGGATGCTACATTAAAACGGTTGAAATCAGTAGTATATTGGCGGGGTATGACCAAAGATGTTAGTCGGTTTGTACTAACATGTGAGATCTGTCAAAAATGCAAATATGACACATCTGCTTCTCCAGGTTTGCTGCAACCCTTACCAATACCAGAGAGGATATGGCAGCATATCACCATGGATTTTATTGAAGGTTTACCACCATCCAACGGTAAACAAGTTATATATGTGGTGGTGGACAGATTAAGTAAAGCTGCTCACTTCATGTCCTTAAAACATCCTTATAGTGCTACTGAAGTTGCTCAATCCTTNATAAAAGAAGCATAAATAAATTAAAGAAAACAATGGCATAAATAATAGGATTAGATACCAGCTTCTGGTTACGCTTCCCTTTTCCCATGACACTAAACTCCTACAACCTCCTCTGTTGCAGCTTCAGCCTTAACAACATACTCAAAATTTGTAACCTAAATTGTGGAATCCACTCAGTCGATCAAAAGCACAGAAACCCAACAAAAAACTAAATGAAAAGAAAAACGGTAAATAAATTTCGTGTAGCAATTCTTGTAATAAAGGAAAGATTGATGTTGACATGGTAGGAAAATGTAATGGAGGCAGAGTGCTCCATCATCTATCAAGAACTGCAAGTACATCTATAAAAAAAATTTCCTAAATATCAAAGAACTCATACTTTAAGAAATCATTACAATAGCATCACATGAATGGTCGTGAATCTTGAATCAAGCCATATAATGCTTTCACAACAACAAAATAATAATGAAAAAAATTCAGAGGCAACAGTGTACAAGTAAGAAGTAGTTCCAGTTCATACCTTAATTGGATTGCTCCAAATGCATTTGCAAAGTATATTAGATCATCAATGCTTTCAATTTCAAATCCAACAATTATACCACCTAAATAAACCATTGCTTGCTCCTTCTAGAGTAGTGCTATTTGAGATTCTAGTAGAGAAACCCTTATCATTATAGAAATCGGAAGTGTTAGAAATGCTTTAAAAAAACAAATTAAGTTTCATCAATAGAAACAAATTAAATTTCATCAATAGCTTACGGGTTACGTTGTTGGCAGCTCTGCCAACACTGGATTCACCGCCGCGGGTGGTTTCGTGCAAGACATAGGGTTGTGCTTTTTGTGGCTATCGATTAAGTTCATACAAATTTGATTCGCATGTGTGAAAGAACAAACAAGCGATACAAACTACAAAGAGATAAAAAAAAAAGAAAAAGAGTGATCTAACCTAAAGAAGTGACGAAGGAAGGTAGTGAGTGAGAGCCGACAATAACGATTGGAGAAGGATTGAAAGAACTTAGAAGATGGTGAGATGTTTGAATAAGAAGAAGGGAAGCTAAGAAGGGAAAATGAGAAGGGAAGAAGGAAAAGCGAATGTGAAGTGGTGGAGAAGAAGGAGTGAAACCAGAAGATGAAAAAAGAAAACAGTGACGAAGTAAATGGGGAAAACTAGGGATTGTGAATATATACTAGTGCTTACAGGCGGTTTGCAGAAAAATCGCCAAAAAATTAATTTAAAAAATTTAAAA
>NW_025904385.1:0-22326 GCF_018835915.1 Vigna umbellata
ATGAAATATATCCAAGACCAAGTATAAAAAAAGTATTTTTTGTGTATGGGCCTGAAGTCTTTGATCGTTTTCATGTAGGGCTGTTTTTTTGTTTTCTTTTTGCAGTGCATGTGATCTCTGATCATCTTATCTATACTTTTATTCCTTCTATATTAAAACAATTCTTTATAGTACAAACTAACTCATTTAAAGCTTTTAAAATTATGAAATTATACATAACTATCCTTTGACCCTATTATTAATCCATTAATGTTTCTTTCCTTTCATGTTTCATGCGGAGATAACAAGAAATAATGATTACGGGCAACCAAGAAAATGGCTTGTTATTTTTACAAATAATTATTTTGGTTATTAATAGGTATTGGTACCCTTTGAGAACGCGTGGTAGTTAAGTTACAGATGGAAGAAAGAGGAGTTGATTGATTGGATTGGTGTTGAGTGGGAAACAACGATCCGTAATTTATGCGTTTAGATAGACACGTGAATGATTAGTTGGGATTTTCCTTTGAGTTCTGTTTCGTCATAATTTATGTTTCACAATGTTTTGACGTGATTTCGAGCTAACGAACACTGCCTCATCATTAAATATATATTGACAGCGATCATCGTATGTGGGAAGGCGCACAGAAACCTTCACTTTTCTGGACACTGATTCTGACATTTTCACGCCACGCTCTGCCTCTGACTCTTATGGAACTGCAACATACTATCGTCATGTTAGAGATCCTTCCTCTGATGGTTTTGCTGAGGTTGCCTCTAATATACATATACCCTTTTTACTATCTTCCTGTCACTAATCATAAGTTCATGCTTAGTATGGTTGAATGTGTTTCATACCATTTATATGATTTGTTCTTGTAAAAAGATCGTGATTTATTCTTTTTTTTTTTAATAACGTGTTTAAATATGGAATTAGTAATTCAAATTGTTTACTCTGTGGATAGGACTTGCATGTGCTGGCTGGCTGCAAAGTTAGAAAAATGAATTTTGACTTTCCTTGAAGTGAACGTGTCATGCTTTTAACTGTAAATACATAAACTTGTTGTTTTTGCTGCCAAGAATGAAGTTCTTTTGTATTCAATATGTGGACTTAGAATCTGATGGTATGTTTTGTGTTAGGCTGCTCGATTATTTCGAGTACAGTGAGATGGTGAAAAATTGCTCTGTAAATGGTGCGGNCATTCATTTTGAGGCTATGTATAAGTATTATGCTTTGCAGCTACCATCAATTATTTCTAACCTAATGATATTGTTCTGTCTTTAATAGTTCCCATCATAAAAGATATGAATATCATTCTCTAACTTTCGGCACAATTAATGGTCACCATAATCTTATTGGAGCTTATGATTAATCATCAACCAGATTTTGTGTGCTAAACCATCATGTTCACTAATTTCTCTATTCTTTTTAGAAAATGTTATAGTCAAACTAATGCAAAAGCAAAAATTAAATTTTGGTTTAAATTTGTCTTTATTCTTTGAAATTTGAGTTCTGTTTTTATTTTTGAAATTTAAAATTATTTAAAAAAAGGACTATAGAAATGATGTATTTTGTGATATGATAGAACATTCTGGTTTTAGTTTTGTTTAATAAGTGAGTACAGTTCAACATTAACAGGAATTATCACGTGACTCCTATGTATGACGAAGAGATAACGCAAATTCATTGTCAATAAATACTGATTAGAAACCTCTAACCAGGCTGACAGCAAGGCCTAAATGCTAATTATTCTTTTTCTGTGCCATTAATTATTGTGTGCCATCACTTTCTGATTCCTCCAAAATGGAAATTGCTTAGAGGTAGAGTGTGTTAATTTAGAATTTTATTTCAACGTTAAACATGTTTTTAATCTATAAATTTAGATATAAAATAGATTTTTTTATTAAAACTTTAATATATTTTTATTTTAAAACTTTAAAAATAAGTAGAATAGTTATTTTAATTTAGCATGTTATTTTTATACTGATTGTCCGATCAATCATACACATAGTAGCAACATGATATTGATAAATTTAACCTATATCACTTTAAGATAAAATGTGATTATGATAATTTAAGTCATAATTATAAATATAAGTCTATGCATCAAATGAAAGTTTGAGATACAAATGTAAGTGATAACATTTAATACACATTAAGCGTTTCAATCATAATATTGTTACTGATTTTGATGTTAGAGTGTCCTATGCAGATAGCTTTAAGTTTAACTAAACTCATAAATAAGACAAATTCTGAAATAAAAACAAACATTTAGACTTTCAAAACATTCTTTATATTGTGACACGACCTCAACTCCATATCCCATAAACAATATTTGAAGTTGGTATTTGAACTTATACTTATGAAATGGTAAAAAAGATAAGTCAAATTCTCATACATTAATTGATTAAAAATAATACTTTGACACGGTTATTCACTTTGATATTCAAATGACACGCTGTGAATCACAATAATAGTTTTATTCAACCAATCATATTACATCATTTTACAAATTAATGACACGTTATTGTAAGAAATGAATGTATTTAAGGCTGAATTTGGTGTAGTGTGTAAGAGAGAGGTTGAATTTGGTGTAAAAGTTCTTATGTGCAGTGCAGACAATTAATGATAATCTTAAAAATATGCTTTTTTTTACTTCACAAGGCAATCAACCATATAGAAATAGCAGGCGGAGCCTAGGCATTAATAACAAAATTTGCATATCCAGGGAAATTTATGTCACCGTGTAGCTGTATGGCCCAGAAACTCTTTTGTTTTGCATAACCCAAGACGTGGTCCAAAACAAGGTAGAGAGTGAAAAAATGTCTAAGAATCATTTTCATTTGTCTCCTAGCTTTTGTTCATTCACCCTTTCATATCCCATTTTCTCATGCATTTTGCATATTTCAAGGTCATTTATAATCTCTACGTCGCCTTTTGGAAACTTTTCACATATAATAAAGTAATAAAATTTTGGTGACAAATTCTTGAAGGAGAACACACCATCATGTGGGTCAAGGGTCATTTTTTTGGAACTAACATGGGTCGTTTTATTTTAAGACAGAGAGGTTTAGTCTAATACACTCATGAAAGGGAAAAAAATACCAAAGAGGAAAGTGGCTGCAATATCATGTTGTTTGCACCAAGAACGGTGATGTATCACAGATACCAAGTTTTAGTTCCTTCAAACATAATACAGAGCCATTTGCTGTCATTTTGCAATTCTGCACAGAATATTTCACAATGACTCTTAGCTCAAATTGCTGTCATTTGACTCTCAGCTCCAATTATTGATATATTCTTCACTGAAGTTTTTCTAGGAACAAAGAAACAATTTTTCTGACCTTGAGAATTGAAAAACTATTCAAACAAGAATGCAGTACTGATCTGCATGGACTTACAGCTAGGAACCTTTACAAGGAAGACATTCTTGGGGTCAAAATTCAAGGCTGTTCACATGATCAATCAGAATGCCTACACTTCTATATGAAAGGCAAACATATGTATGCTATAATCCCAATACACCTATGGTTTTGGACCTGCTGATTTTTGTGTTGGAGAGTGGGAACCTTTTTAATGCTGTCCTTCTGTATTAATAATTGAAAATTTATTTATTAATTAATAAAAAAAATTTAACTTTTGTGTCAGTACTACTGTAGACTAGTCTGACTTTGTTAGTATGCAAGATATTTCATATTTGATTAAACTAAAGCATGGTAATCTAATAAGTAACATTTTCCCATTTGGCCCCAACTAGACTCCAAATGGAGTGTGAGAGAGAGGAAAGGATGTTCAACTTTTCTTTTGATAAGTAGCATCAGTTTAGCTTGAAAAGCACAAAAAGAAACAAAAGCAAGTCACAGATTCCATTGTGTGGCATGAGGGCTGAGGCTACTGATTGAAAAATATAGCATATGCCCACAATTGCAGCAAGACAAAGCAGAGCCCACCTAACAACCCAAGAAGAAAAGGGCACCCCACAAATTAAAATTCATTATTTCAAACCAATAAATAATAATCATTCAAAACACATTCCTCTCACAAGCCCCTTCAAGTTTCATTCTATTCCTTCTCTCTCTCTCTCTCTCTCAACCATGCCTGTTGTCACAAACAGAACAACACCTACAGTGGCAGAGCACATCAAATGGAGAAGACCCAGAAACCAATTCAACCATCAACACCACCACCCCATTCCAGAATCAGATCCAAACCCTCAAATCCCTTCCATAATCCAATCAACTAGGGGCAAGTCCACCATATCCTCCCTGCTCCTCTCCACTTTCTCCAACAATACCCCCTCCTCCAATAATGACAGCCCCACCATCAATGCCACTGCCCAAAGCAAGAAAAAAACCAACTTTTCCGCAGCAACGTTCAGAGGGCTGGGGTGCACCGCCGGCGCGTCACAGCAGGTGTCGGTGCCGGCGGTGATTCGCTCCTCCGCCGATTGGCAAGGGAAGAAAACAAGAAAGAAGAAGCACAAGAGGACCACCAACGGCGGCAAGAACAAGACTTTCCATGGCGGGATTCTGGAGGGTTCCAATCCTGGGTGTGTGGATTTTCAAGATGTTTGGTGTGGCCCTGGCATTGGGTTCTCAGCAGATGCTGCTGCCTCTGTTGATTGTGTTGTGGCCCGGAAGAATGTATCTGCCAGAGGGAAAATTGATGTGGATAAGATTACTCACAGGGAGGTATTCTCATTTCCTCAATGTCTGATATTTTTTTTCAGTGATTTGGTGCCCAAATCTGTTGAAATAGCCTTTTCTTTCATCTGCCTCTTCTTGATGTTACTCTTCAACTCAGAACAATGTTTGCTTTCTATGAACAACCTGCATTAATGTTTATTTTTCCGTTTTTAACCCCAACAAAATGATCTTTTGCAAGCATTAACAATTCCTTTCTTGATTGGTAATTTCCTTAGGTTCTGTTTATCAATGAAATGATAGCAAGAAAGTAGAAAAAAAATCATTTGTTTGTGCATTGATGAAGATCTTTCTACCAGCCCTTCGAAATCCCGTGCTACTTTTTTTTGCTATGTTTAAATTTCTATGAAATATATCCAAGACCAAGTATAAAAAAAGTATTTTTTGTGTATGGGCCTGAAGTCTTTGATCGTTTTCATGTAGGGCTGTTTTTTTGTTTTCTTTTTGCAGTGCATGTGATCTCTGATCATCTTATCTATACTTTTATTCCTTCTATATTAAAACAATTCTTTATAGTACAAACTAACTCATTTAAAGCTTTTAAAATTATGAAATTATACATAACTATCCTTTGACCCTATTATTAATCCATTAATGTTTCTTTCCTTTCATGTTTCATGCGGAGATAACAAGGAATAATGATTACGGGCAACCAAGAAAATGGCTTGTTATTTTTACAAATAATTATTTTGGTTATTAATAGGTATTGGTACCCTTTGAGAACGCGTGGTAGTTAAGTTACAGATGGAAGAAAGAGGAGTTGATTGATTGGATTGGTGTTGAGTGGGAAACAACGATCCGTAATTTATGCGTTTAGATAGACACGTGAATGATTAGTTGGGATTTTCCTTTGAGTTCTGTTTCGTCATAATTTATGTTTCACAATGTTTTGACGTGATTTCGAGCTAACGAACACTGCCTCATCATTAAATATATATTGACAGCGATCATCGTATGTGGGAAGGCGCACAGAAACCTTCACTTTTCTGGACACTGATTCTGACATTTTCACGCCACGCTCTGCCTCTGACTCTTATGGAACTGCAACATACTATCGTCATGTTAGAGATCCTTCCTCTGATGGTTTTGCTGAGGTTGCCTCTAATATACATATACCCTTTTTACTATCTTCCTGTCACTAATCATAAGTTCATGCTTAGTATGGTTGAATGTGTTTCATACCATTTATATGATTTGTTCTTGTAAAAAGATCGTGATTTATTCTTTTTTTTTTTAATAACGTGTTTAAATATGGAATTAGTAATTCAAATTGTTTACTCTGTGGATAGGACTTGCATGTGCTGGCTGGCTGCAAAGTTAGAAAACTGAATTTTGACTTTCCTTGAAGTGAACGTGTCATGCTTTTAACTGTAAATACATAAACTTGTTGTTTTTGCTGCCAAGAATGAAGTTCTTTTGTATTCAATATGTGGACTTAGAATCTGATGGTATGTTTTGTGTTAGGCTGCTCGATTATTTCGAGTACAGTGAGATGGTGAAAAATTGCTCTGTAAATGGTGCGGTGTGCATAGTGACTGCTTTGTGTTGGTAGAAAGTTAAGACAGCACATTTCACTCAAATTAAACGATAAATGAATATACTTGCATTTGTGACACTTGTTTTAATGTCTATCACTCTTTTATGTTTGTATTATCAGATTGTTAGGGGAAGTCATTATTTGATAAAGAATGCATGTGTATTTCGCCTTGTGTTATATCCAATCATGTCTTTGCATAGATTTTTTTTGCAGTCGAGCTAATATTGCATATCTTGATTTTTACTGGCAATTTGAAGATAATGATGCTTCAAGGGAGTCTACTAATGGGTGGACAACTAAATTCACACGATCAATATAGAGACTGGAGACTTGATGTTGATAACATGTCCTATGAGGTTAGTTATTTCTCAAGCATAGCTGTCCATTTCCTTTTGCAATATTCTATTTTCAAGCTATGGACATTGTTTTACTCTGGTCAATACATGCGGTTTGTGTTTGATAGCAATTGCTTGAGCTTGGTGAGAGAATTGGTCATGTGAACACTGGACTTAAGGAAGATGAGATGGGACGGAACATAAGGAAAGCCAGGCTTCAATTTTGGGATGATACATCAAAGCATCAAATAGATAAAGAGTGCAGCATTTGTCAGGTAAGTTTTGAAATTGAGTTAAATTTCTGATCATAGCAGTTTCTTACATTGTTTTTCTTCTAGGTATTGTGTGCAAAATAGATATCTTCTTAAGTTTTGTTTGAATGATTGAGTAATGGATTGAATATTTTTCTGTTGTCCAATCACAACAAATTGTCATGTATGATAGAGTTGTTGACTTTTGCAATAACTATTTTAGTAATCATACCAACAATGACTTCTGATTAGTTGATAACATAAATTTTTTACATTGAGAGTGTGCATTCTTGTTCAGGAGGAGTATGAAGCAGGTGATGAGCTGGGGAGGCTAAATTGTGAACACAGTTATCACTTTCAGTGTATAAAACAATGGGTTTCACAGAAAAACTTCTGCCCAGTATGTAAGCAGCAAGTTGCAGCACGACATTGAGTGACACAATCCTACTGTTTTTTTGGAAAGCTTCCATCTATAGATTTGTGTATAGTTTTTCATATCCAATACAAGCAAGAATTTTCATTCTTTGCTGTCATTTATCACTTCATATTTCAAAACTTAAGCATATCTTATCCTCTGTGAGGAGGCGGCAATTATATGATATTGAGTAAAGGTTTTTAAATTAGGTTGAGAGTTGAGACCTTTGCATATTAGAGGCAAGAGTGGCCTTGCCTAAGTGCACTTTTCTTTTGGTTTTCAATGGAGTTGTGTCTGTTACAAATTAGGATATTTCTATTTTGAATGCTTGTCCTCAACTATACCCCTTTGGGTCATGTGGAGATAGATTTTGTTGTTAGTGGCTGTATCTTTAATCTCTATACAAAATTTAAAAAATGTTCAATCTCTATAAACATTTTTACATGTTTACTTTGTATGAAATAATAGCCATGCATTCTCCACCCCTAACTAAGCAAAAGATGTTAACATTGTTAGTATGAAAAAGAAAAAAAAATGCAGAGGTGAGGCACAAATGTTATGAAAAGATTTGTTTCATTTTCTTCCGAGAGTTTTGAGAACCTTGGACAGTTGAATGTTACGTTGCATTACATTATTCACCATCAAGAAGGACAAGGGCATCATGAAAACTCAAACACTTTTCTTAGTGACAAGGATGTCTCCCATGTGAACCACCAAAAGTAGACCACTCCATGAATCACGGTTCACAAAATGAAATAAATAAAACAATAATAAATGGACCACTCCCACGTCAGATAACAACCCTGCATGAGCAATTAAAGCCTCCATGCTTGGTTTACTCGTCAAAGTGCCAGTGATATGTGAGCTCTCAGACTTGTTAGCTTTATCATATATCACATTCCTAACACTATGCTGTCACGTCGCAAGAACAGTGGAATACTTCTTCTTGGAGTTGGAGTTTCCAACGGTGTTATTGGCCCACAAGACAAACTTACAGTTGTATTGTAAGCATGAATTTATTTCAATTTCTATCGCCATGCTAAGATTCTACTCTGTAGCCATCTCTTTTCTTTTTGGTTGATTCATTTACAAGAGAGAGAATGCGCTTTGCAATCTCAGCTGAGGCATTGGGGTTTGCAGCTTTCAGAGCCCTCTCAGACATGTCTTCCATCTTCTTCTGGTCCCCTGTCATGCATATTTTCAATGCCCAAAATTCAAATCAACAAACATGCAAGAGAAAAAAAGAAAAGAAAAGAAAAGGAGATGCATGTTGCTTAACTCAAACAGGTAAGTCCTGAATTTTGAAAATACAACAAACATGGTGAATTCATCATACAACAGCAACCAGTCAAAGTGTTGATCAGTGACAGATTATATTAATGGGAGGATTTGTAATTTCAAAATTAAGGTGTACTATAGTAGTCATTGCTACCTGTGATGCAGATCTGAAAGTGGAGGGAAAAAGGACAGACAGCAAAAATGAAATTACTAGTGCAGCTTTTTAGGTTACTAAAATTTGGAGTAAGAAACAAGGAATGTCAGAAGATTGTTAGGTTTCACTTTACAGAAACGGTGAGACAGAAGGTTGGGACTTGGGGGCAAAGAATGCTTGAACTTGCTCTGAAAGATAAAAGATAGTAAATTATTATTTACTCTTTAAGACTTTAACCCTTTCCCAAACTTCAAGTTTCAATTCTGGTAGCCAGTTACTGCACTATGCTCAGAGTCTACAATTTAGAAGTTTACGACATAGGGCCATCATTAGTTGAAATATTGCCCCTGAGAACCTTAAACCTTTTAGAAATTCATAATGATATTTGACAACATTTTTTTTACAACGTTTTAACACCATTTACATAAACCTTAAACCTTTTATTTCAATTTTTTTACTAAAGCTTAATAAAAAATTGTGGAATGATTTTCAGACCAGAAAATTTTCAAGACACGTTTTGAAGATGAAGGTTACATACTTAAAATCTTTTCAATTGCAATGGCGAGTGTACTCGAGTCTAGCTCATCCTCAGTTATAACAGTCACACCAGCTAAGTCTGCCATCAAGGACGCATTTCTGAACTGATTCCCCTCAGAGAAATATGGCGAAGGTATCTGCAAATAATAATTCAACAAAAATGTCATCGTTTTCCTTTGTTATGAGCTGCAGATCCAACTTAAAAGGAAAAGTATATGCTTTTACACAGTATAATTGTTCAGCTCAATGCGTCTGAACTATTATTACATTCATTTTTAAATAAGAATCCGAATGAATAAAACAAACGAGTAAAAAACAAAATTTAACTACCAGGATTGATGGTTTTCCAGTTGCCAATATTTCATAGCAAGTCATTGCGCCAGCTCTAGAAACAATCAAGTCTGCTGCTGCATATGCCAAATCCATACAATGCATGAACCTTCATAAAAGGGGATATGTCAGATAAGCTATCACTAAACCAAACCTCAGTTGCAAGTGAGATATAAAAGAATGCAGAAAAAACTAGTACTGACTTTTCATTTGAAAATGATGTCCATGATGACGACTAATTTTAAGGATTTTCATTGATGCTTTGTAAAATGTGGATCCTAATAACAGAAATCCTATATAAAGTATCCATTATATTGAATCAAGGAATTTTGAACTGGTCCTACATAAACACATTAAAACAGAAATCCCATTCATGTCAATTTCAAAATGCACTATGCACTAGCAGAGTGGTCTCGCACCAGGAAGCGCACTAACGATAATTGATTGGACTTTTTGATCATGAAGTGGGTTGAGTTTTGAAAAGTATTCAAGCAAAGAAACGATTTTCACATATCAACTCCAAAAAAATCCTTTTTTTCCTGTATTTCCGCAGCCAGAGTCATAACACTTATAATAACAATTCCATGTAAAGATGTCACTTTGGAAAATTGAATAGTCAATTTTTGCGGAATTGTTATATAATATGTCAGATCACGTTCAATATTACCACACAATGGAACAGGGTAATCATGATTAGTTTCTCTCTGCAGAAGATAGTTTTACTCTGCTTTGTATTTAATTACTTGTTAGCTGCAGCTGTTACAGATTGGTGAGTATGTCACCGAAGTGAAAGGAGCAAGTGAGCAATTTGATAAATTCTACCCGTATTGCAACTAAACAGGGTCTGTTGCATGATCAAATAATGCTACTATGATCTATCAAAAAAATAGAAAATCAATCTCCCTCTTGTGAATATATCTGCATAGTTCCATGCAGTAGTCTTACAGAAAAGGCAAACGCAGTTACGAGTTTTGAGAAGCACTCACGGTGTCATATACAAGCGTGGATGACTCTTGACAAGGCTATCCATTTCATCAAAGGCTTCAACCCCAGTTTGCCATATAATACGCAAACCGCTATCCCGTCTCAGCATCTGATAGTACAAATTCAGCATCGCAATGTTAACTGAATTGGCGCCATAGGAGCCAGCAAGCACCAACAAAACCCTGCCACCACAATCCAAACCCGGAAAAAAATGACAGGTGGCGGTTTCCTTGGAGACGAGGTTCCTAACAGAGAATCTAACGGGGTTGCCACACACGAAACACTTGTTCCTGGGAAAACTGTCGAGGGTGGAGTTGAAAGCAACGAAGATGGCGTCGGCGAGGGGGGAGAGGAGGGTGTTGGAGAAGCCAGGGACGGAGTTGGGCTCGTGGATGACAACGTTGGTGCCTCGGAGCTTGGCGGCGAGGCAGGCCGGGAAAGAAACGTAGCCGCCAGTGCTGACGAGAACGTGGGGTTGGAAGCCTCGGAGGTGGCAGAGGCATTGGAGAAGAGAGTTGAAGAAACGGTGAGGGAAGAAGAAAGGGTTGGTGTCGGGTGGTGCGGGGACAGAGGCGAAGTCGTAGCCGGCGGAGGAGATTGCGGCGCTTTCCACGCTGTTGGGGGCGCCGAGGAAGAGAAACTGGCCGGTGGGGTTCAGGGATTTGAGCTCCTCCGCGATTGCCACCGCAGGGTAGATGTTGCTGCCGGTGCCGCCGCCGGCGAAGGCCACACGGAGAGGGTCGTTGGAGGTAGGTGATGAAGAGTGGCATGTGATGGAGAGCCTTGTGGGGTGGGGTGATGGTGGTGTTTGGAATCGGAAACTGCGAAAGGGTGTGGAGAAGAAGGAGAAGGAAACAGTGGTGGTGGCAGCCATTGACGCATGTGCTTGATCAAGTTGAAGATGACAACACTACCTCCATTCTACCATTTTTCAACTTTGTACTAGGAAAGTTTCAACTACTTTTTCTTTTAAGGAAAAGTTTTAACTACCTAGTCATTATTTACATGGTTAGAAGTTACAGTTATTTACCGTTATTATGGAGTGAAGATTAGAATAGTATGATTTTGACTTATAATATCACATGTCTATAATTAGGAAAATGTTATTTTCTCTAAACAATAATAAGATATTGAATTAAGTTATTTATTATAAAATTAATAAAATGAGTTATAGGTTAGTGGTATGATATTATAAGGTTATCAATCACATGGGTTGGGGAAGAAACTAATATTAGTTAAATGTTTAGGAATATGTGGTAGATATACTTTTTGTCATATAGTAATTAAAAAAATCTTCGGCGCGTTATTGACTAAATTATTTTAATTCTAAAGTATTATTCAAACAAGTATTAGCAATTTTTTTCAAAAAAATATATTAAATAATTTATACGGTAAGATATAGTAAATTTAATTTCTTTAATAATAACTATAATTCTTTAAATGTAACTAAAAATAAATATATAAGTTATAATTCATCAATTATCATAAAAACTTTAACAAATTTATTTTCTTATATAAAAAAAATACTCCTATAAACATAAAAAATCACTTATTTATAAGTTATAATATTTCCAAAAGTATTGTAGTATCCTCTATTTCAAACGAAAAACGTTAACTGCCTAATCGTGGAACTTCACATTATTAATTAATTAAATTTAAATACATTATCATTTACAATTAATTTTAATTTTCCTTAAAATGTTGAAAAAATATTAAAAGTACGTGTACATGAATTGAAATGGTAATTTAGTCAATGAAAGGTGACGTATGCAGTGTTGTTTAATGTGTGTGACTTTGACTTGTGAGAAACGACATAGCAGCATTATGAATTGAGTTCTGAATAATGTGTTTTGGGTTTAATTTATTAAAACTTATGAAATGATTATTATGTTTGTTTATTTAGTTACAAGTTAAACTCCTTTAAATTACTCAAGAAATACTTACTTGCTAAAAAATAAGATAATTATTTTAAGTAATATAATTATATTATTGTACTGAAAATTTAGTAAAAGAATGTTTTCAACCTATACACTACTTGAAAGCGTAATAATATCTAAATTACTTAGGCATTCAAATTATTAAATAGGATCAATTTCATAATCAGGTATATATAAAAAGTATAATATTTTATGAAACTATCTAGATATTTTAGGACCTATCTAGATAATTCTCCATGGTTTTTTCTAATATTAAAATATCAATAATTATATGATGAATAAGTGACTAAAATACAGAACAAAATAAAAAATAGTTAAACTCCACTGAGTTTAAATTATATCTAAATTATTATAATATATATTGATAGAGAATCTCTTACTCTTTCTTGTATTTTTTTACTGTAACATTATAACTCTCATGAATATTATTTGATTTTTTTATTCTGAGTCAACTTGAAAATTTTAATTCATACTAATATTCCTAACAGCATTTGCACGTTCTATTGAACGATCCCTGTAATATTTTTTTCTTACAATGAAAATAAGAAACGAAGATGAAAGATGCGATTAAAGAAAGAAGAATTAGAAAGTAGTAGAAAGAAAGCAGAGCCAGATTTCAAAAATGATAAGTGTTGGGAAATATTATATAAACAGAAACATGAACATCATATTTCATGGACGCTGTTGATACGTGACTGACTTACATACCAGCCTTCTATGTAAGAAAAAAAAACATAAAAAATTATCAAAAATACCCAACATGATAACATGAAACCTGTTTAGTTTTTTGGTTTTTTTAGCCATTTGTCCATTTGTCACTCAAAATTTCTTACTCTGCCTTCTTCTTCAACTTATATTACTTTTCCAGTTTTTCATTTTCTTATTAGGTTTCAACTTATTCTTTAAAGTTTGTTTTTCTATTTTTTTTTGGGTAACTATCAAATTAAAAGCTAAGTCTTCTTTAACCATATTTCTTTTCGTCTCAGTGTTAAATGAAGTTGTTTTTGGTTATTATGTTATCCTTTTTAGCTTTATTTTTTAGTTTTTATATAATGAATTTTCAATTATTGTTTTGATGGAATGATCGGATTGAACATACTAGACAGTTAAATAAAATGATAAATAATTAAGCTGACATGATAGTTATGATGAACGAGTTGGTCAAGCTAGCTTGATGGACATACGACGAAATGACCAAGATAGACAGGTTGGTCAGGATGGAGATAATGGATTGGACTAACTAGATGACCGAGATGGATGAGTTGGCTGATCTATCAAAACTACCTTGAATAGGCGATATGGACAAAATGGTCAGACTGATAGGATGGTCGAATGGTCAGATTGGTTGTGATGGATAGACTGACGGAATTGCTAAGATCTATCGGTATATAGAATAAATAATATAATATGAAGAAGATGACGTTGGTTGTTAGTTTNTGCATATGCCAAATCCATACAATGCATGAACCTTCATAAAAGGGGATATGTCAGATAAGCTATCACTAAACCAAACCTCAGTTGCAAGTGAGATATAAAAGAATGCAGAAAAAACTAGTACTGACTTTTCATTTGAAAATGATGTCCATGATGACGACTAATTTTAAGGATTTTCATTGATGCTTTGTAAAATGTGGATCCTAATAACAGAAATCCTATATAAAGTATCCATTATATTGAATCAAGGAATTTTGAACTGGTCCTACATAAACACATTAAAACAGAAATCCCATTCATGTCAATTTCAAAATGCACTATGCACTAGCAGAGTGGTCTCGCACCAGGAAGCGCACTAACGATAATTGATTGGACTTTTTGATCATGAAGTGGGTTGAGTTTTGAAAAGTATTCAAGCAAAGAAACGATTTTCACATATCAACTCCAAAAAAATCCTTTTTTTCCTGTATTTCCGCAGCCAGAGTCATAACACTTATAATAACAATTCCATGTAAAGATGTCACTTTGGAAAATTGAATAGTCAATTTTTGCGGAATTGTTATATAATATGTCAGATCACGTTCAATATTACCACACAATGGAACAGGGTAATCATGATTAGTTTCTCTCTGCAGAAGATAGTTTTACTCTGCTATGTATTTAATTACTTGTTAGCTGCAGCTGTTACAGATTGGTGAGTATGTCACCAAAGTGAAAGGAGCAAGTGAGCAATTTGATAAATTCTACCCGTATTGCAACTAAACAGGGTCTGTTGCATGATCAAATAATGCTACTATGATCTATCAAAAAAATAGAAAATCAATCTCCCTCTTGTGAATATATCTGCATAGTTCCATGCAGTAGTCTTACAGAAAAGGCAAACGCAGTTACGAGTTTTGAGAAGCACTCACGGTGTCATATACAAGCGTGGATGACTCTTGACAAGGCTATCCATTTCATCAAAGGCTTCAACCCCAGTTTGCCATATAATACGCAAACCGCTATCCCGTCTCAGCATCTGATAGTACAAATTCAGCATCGCAATGTTAACTGAATTGGCGCCATAGGAGCCAGCAAGCACCAACAAAACCCTGCCACCACAATCCAAACCCGGAAAAAAATGACAGGTGGCGGTTTCCTTGGAGACGAGGTTCCTAACAGAGAATCTAACGGGGTTGCCACACACGAAACACTTGTTCCTGGGAAAACTGTCGAGGGTGGAGTTGAAAGCAACGAAGATGGCGTCGGCGAGGGGGGAGAGGAGGGTGTTGGAGAAGCCAGGGACGGAGTTGGGCTCGTGGATGACAACGTTGGTGCCTCGGAGCTTGGCGGCGAGGCAGGCCGGGAAAGAAACGTAGCCGCCAGTGCTGACGAGAACGTGGGGTTGGAAGCCTCGGAGGTGGCAGAGGCATTGGAGAAGAGAGTTGAAGAAACGGTGAGGGAAGAAGAAAGGGTTGGTGTCGGGTGGTGCGGGGACAGAGGCGAAGTCGTAGCCGGCGGAGGAGATTGCGGCGCTTTCCACGCTGTTGGGGGCGCCGAGGAAGAGAAACTGGCCGGTGGGGTTCAGGGATTTGAGCTCCTCCGCGATTGCCACCGCAGGGTAGATGTTGCTGCCGGTGCCGCCGCCGGCGAAGGCCACACGGAGAGGGTCGTTGGAGGTAGGTGATGAAGAGTGGCATGTGATGGAGAGCCTTGTGGGGTGGGATGATGGTGGTGTTTGGAATCGGAAACTGCGAAAGGGTGTGGAGAAGAAGGAGAAGGAAACAGTGGTGGTGGCAGCCATTGACGCATGTGCTTGATCAAGTTGAAGATGACAACACTACCTCCATTCTACCATTTTTCAACTTTGTACTAGGAAAGTTTCAACTACTTTTTCTTTTAAGGAAAAGTTTTAACTACCTAGTCATTATTTACATGGTTAGAAGTTACAGTTATTTACCGTTATTATGGAGTGAAGATTAGAATAGTATGATTTTGACTTATAATATCACATGTCTATAATTAGGAAAATGTTATTTTCTCTAAACAATAATAAGATATTGAATTAAGTTATTTATTATAAAATTAATAAAATGAGTTATAGGTTAGTGGTATGATATTATAAGGTTATCAATCACATGGGTTGGGGAAGAAACTAATATTAGTTAAATGTTTAGGAATATGTGGTAGATATACTTTTTGTCATATAGTAATTAAAAAAATCTTCGGCGCGTTATTGACTAAATTATTTTAATTCTAAAGTATTATTCAAACAAATATTAGCAATTTTTTTCAAAAAAATATATTAAATAATTTATACGGTAAGATATAGTAAATTTAATTTCTTTAATAATAACTATAATTCTTTAAATGTAACTAAAAATAAATATATAAGTTATAATTCATCAATTATCATAAAAACTTTAACAAATTTATTTTCTTATATAAAAAAAATACTCCTATAAACATAAAAAATCACTTATTTATAAGTTATAATATTTCCAAAAGTATTGTAGTATCCACTATATAACAAACGAAAAACGTTAACTGCCTAATCGTGGAACTTCACATTATTAATTAATTAAATTTAAATACATTATCATTTACAATTAATTTTAATTTTCCTTAAAATGTTGAAAAAATATTAAAAGTACGTGTACATGAATTGAAATGGTAATTTAGTCAATGAAAGGTGACGTATGCAGTGTTGTTTAATGTGTGTGACTTTGACTTGTGAGAAACGACATAGCAGCATTATGAATTGAGTTCTGAATAATGTGTTTTGGGTTTAATTTATTAAAACTTATGAAATGATTATTATGTTTGTTTATTTAGTTACAAGTTAAACTCCTTTAAATTACTCAAGAAATACTTACTTGCTAAAAAATAAGATAATTATTTTAAGTAATATAATTATATTATTGTACTGAAAATTTAGTAAAAGAATGTTTTCAACCTATACACTACTTGAAAGCGTAATAATATCTAAATTACTTAGGCATTCAAATTATTAAATAGGAACAATTTCATAATCAGGTATATATAAAAAGTATAATATTTTATGAAACTATCTAGATATTTTAGGACCTATCTAGATAATTCTCCATGGTTTTTTCTAATATTAAAATATCAATAATTATATGATGAATAAGTGACTAAAATACAGAACAAAATAAAAAATAGTTAAACTCCACTGAGTTTAAATTATATCTAAATTATTATAATATATATTGATAGAGAATCTCTTACTCTTTCTTGTATTTTTTTACTGTAACATTATAACTCTCATGAATATTATTTGATTTTTTTATTCTGAGTCAACTTGAAAATTTTAATTCATACTAATATTCCTAACAGCATTTGCACGTTCTATTGAACGATCCCTGTAATATTTTTTTCTTACAATGAAAATAAGAAACGAAGATGAAAGATGCGATTAAAGAAAGAAGAATTAGAAAGTAGTAGAAAGAAAGCAGAGCCAGATTTCAAAAATGATAAGTGTTGGGAAATATTATATAAACAGAAACATGAACATCATATTTCATGGACGCTGTTGATACGTGACTGACTTACATACCAGCCTTCTATGTAAGAAAAAAAAACATAAAAAATTATCAAAAATACCCAACATGATAACATGAAACCTGTTTAGTTTTTTGGTTTTTTTAGCCATTTGTCCATTTGTCACTCAAAATTTCTTACTCTGCCTTCTTCTTCAACTTATATTACTTTTCCAGTTTTTCATTTTCTTATTAGGTTTCAACTTATTCTTTAAAGTTTGTTTTTCTATTTTTTTTTGGGTAACTATCAAATTAAAAGCTAAGTCTTCTTTAACCATATTTCTTTTCGTCTCAGTGTTAAATGAAGTTGTTTTTGGTTATTATGTTATCCTTTTTAGCTTTATTTTTTAGTTTTTATATAATGAATTTTCAATTATTGTTTTGATGGAATGATCGGATTGAACATACTAGACAGTTAAATAAAATGATAAATAATTAAGCTGACATGATAGTTATGATGAACGAGTTGGTCAAGCTAGCTTGATGGACATACGACGAAATGACCAAGATAGACAGGTTGGTCAGGATGGAGATAATGGATTGGACTAACTAGATGACCGAGATGGATGAGTTGGCTGATCTATCAAAACTACCTTGAATAGGCGATATGGACAAAATGGTCAGACTGATAGGATGGTCGAATGGTCAGATTGGTTGTGATGGATAGACTGACGGAATTGCTAAGATCTATCGGTATATAGAATAAATAATATAATATGAAGAAGATGACGTTGGTTGTTAGTTTTAACTCCAAATACATCAACATTGGCTATTAAATTCATTGGATAAGACTTAGATTTCTTGAAATTAAATCCTAATGGTGGTATTAAATAATTGAGTTAGAAAAAAAATAGAGTAATTCAAAGAAATCAAAGTCATGACGGGAAAAATACCAATGAAATATATCAATATCTTTATTTTAAAATTTTAAAATAATAAATTTATAAAAAAAATATTTTTATTTAAAGTGAAAGTTATAAATTTATATTTGAATTCTCAATAAAAATAGAGCAATTTTAGCGAGCGTGTATAGTGTGTTTGTTTTTATGTTGAAATCAACATTAAAACCGATTCTTACTACAATTTGTTTCAATTATAAGTTGTGAAAAATGTCATTGAAATTTTATATTTTTTAAAACATTTAAATATATTAAATTTATATTTTTCTCATCTCGAATTATTTTACATTTTATTTAAATAAGGTAATTATTTTTTATTTGATAAAGTATTTAAATTATTATTAAATGTAAAAAATTATTTAAATATTAAGAATGTTAATAATTAAAAAAATATCTATATTGATAATATTTTATAGTGAATATTAATTGATATTATTTTTTAGTCAAAGTTTGAGTTAATCATAAATGATATTGACTAAACTTTTTCTCCATTAATGTCAGTCAATATTATTTTCAGCTAACGGTGACAATAATTTTAAGTTGACATGAATTAAGTATATTTTTATTATATTGTTAATAGTGATTTTTTGCCTACTTTTTTTTTTATCAAGGTTAGGTTGATATTTTTTTTCTAATCAATATTATAAAAAGGAAATTCTAACAAACTTATTGATAAATAAATTAACGGTGAAAAAGATCTAATTGATATGTGTCTTAAATTAGGTTCTCTAAATTAACGGTGAAAACAGTAATTAACAACAAGAGAAAAACAATATTAATCTACAACAAATATAAAACCCTAACAATTAAAAAAACTTAATAATATAAAAAACTCAGTCAACATTAAAAGAAAGTAATAGTCATTCCAATGTTTCAATTTTAGTCAAAATGATAAGGTTCCAATTAAAATAAAGTTAAAAAAATAAAAAATAAAAAATAAAAAATAAAAACAGAAAATAAAAAATATAAACTATTATAAAAAATTCTTATTTATTAGTCAAAATTTAAAATAAGTTAATTTAAATAATTAAATTACTCATAAAATTATGATTTTTGAATTTCTTAAACATCGTCTTTTGTTCTAATATATGAAAATCTATAAAAACGTATTATTATTATTATTATTTAAAATTTATCATCCAAATGTACTAAGTAGGTAGTAAAAATAAATGTTAAAAATTAGAAAATTATAAAACATGACCTTTCTGTATAGTTTAAAGTCTACATTTTAAGTGGCAAATAAATGCTAAGACAGAGTCGTACCAAAGTCAACGCAAATGTTCATGTTTCTGTTTATAAATTTCACAGCATGCATCGTTTTGAAATCTGACTTTTAAAAATGGCTCTGCATTCTTTCTACTACCTTCTCATTCTTCTTGCTTTTATCACATCATTTTCCTTCACTCACGTCAATGCAGGTTCGTCTTCATTCCTTATTTTCATAGTGTTTTTCTTTTTATAAAAGTAAATCTAATTACAATTTAAATATTTAACTTTTTCAGGCATTTACGATAATTTTTAAAAATAAATTATTATTATTTCTACTCTACTCAACCGATGTTATTTAAGCAAGAGATAAAATTTAAACAATAATTTCTTTTTTCATGTTTTTGATAAGAAGTGATTTTTAAGCTTAACTTATTCTCACTGTGATTTTTAAAGTGAGATTTGCATCTTATAAATTAGTTTTATTTTTAGTGGACTTTCAATAAAATATTTATTATTATTTTTTCAATAAATTGCATCAATTTTTTCACAAAAATAATTATAATTATTTTTAACAGAGTTGGAGATTAAAAGAAAGCTTGGGAGGCTACCAAGGCCACCTCCACCTCCGATAGCAGCTCCGGGTCCCGGCACCTTCTCTATTTCCCATAACTTCTCCAAAGATCCATTTTGGTAAATAAGGATTATATTTTATTTATATATTATGATAATTTAATATGATTTAAACTTAATGGAATTTAACTATTTTTTCATAGAGTAAATTATATATTATAATAATTCATAGAGTAAAATATCCATTTGTTCTTATAAGTTTAATCGGTTTAACTTCTTTTAACAAAATAAATAAGTCATGGTTTTAATAAACAAACAAATATAGTTTTATTTTTACTGTCTGACCAAAACTGAATTCATAATGCTTGTAAAGGTTTCACAGCTCATCATGTCCTCACAAGTCAAACTCACAAACATTAAATAATATATTAGTTCTAATATTTTATCGAGATTTTTAAGAAATTAAAAGTTAAATATAAATGATAATGTATTTAAATTTTAAATATGAAAATTTTTCTAATTAACTTGCAAATAGGGCTATAAATGTGAATGCAATTTTTCATTTTTATAAACCATACATGTTAATCCAATTGATCTTTAATAACTAATGAAAAACAAGTGTTCATCTTGACTTTAATTTTTCATTGGTTTTCTCGAAGTTTGACTTTGCTGAATGCAAATTTTCTTTGTTTTTGGACAGAGTCAGAGGTTTCAAGGAAGCTTGCGAAATTACTATTCTCACCTCCTCCACCTTGTCCAAATGTACGGCACATGATAAAAACCAAAAAAAAAAACATATTTTTGGTTCTTTGGAATGCTATGGTTGCATTATGATACAACTACAATTCAGTATTATCAATTGATATAAGCAGTTTTGTTTTTCTTAATTTTTTTATATGTGAAATTATGTTATTTGGAACGTGGATTTAGCAATTTAAGTAGAGGTGTTAATATTAGTTAATCCCAATGTGTTTACAAGTTCAGATTCTAAAAATTATGGTTTGAATCGGACAGGTCAATTTGGTTGAATTGCCAAAGAATACACACCAGACTAGTAATTTATGGTTCAAGCATATAGAATATAATTGACTTGATATATATATTTTTTATATTTTTCTTTTAAAATTAATATAGATTAAAAATGAGTTAACTTGACTTAGATACGTCGGATTAATAAAATCAAGTCCGAAAAATTGACATAAAATCCATTTAATTAGCAACTCCAATTTAAGAGATTGAAAAATAAAATGTCGTTACTTGTTACTTTTAGTTCCAAAAACACCAAATAATTAGGTTTAAGACTTAAATTTTTTGAAATTGAATCCTAATAATTGTTTTTCAAGGATTTGAAATTAATATTCACAAATTTAATATTTTTTAATTTGATTGAACGTGTTTTATGCATTTACACTAAAAACAAATTTTACTTCCTACTTTGACCATATATATATATATATATATATATATAGCCACGCGTTTTCTGGTGTGAAATTCAAACCTTTCCCATGAAACTAAGATAGATGTTCATATTTTTGTGGTTATAAATACCTGCGAGCATGAATCATTTTGTGTATCCGGCTTTTAAAGATAAAAGATGGGCCTGCATTCCTTGTTCTATTACTTTTTCATTCTTCTTGCTGTAATAGCATCCTTTTCTTCCACTCAAGTTAATGGAGGTTTGTCTTCGTTCCTCTGTTTCATATCATAGTATTTTTCTTTTCATGAAAGTGAAAACCTTAAAATCCACGTGTTACACACCAACCATGTAACACGACATCATTAATGCAAAAACTCACCATAACCTTTTTTTTTTCTGTTGTTGTTGTGAACAGAGTTGGAGATTAAGAGAAAGCTTGGCGTCCAACCAATTAAACCAAAATCTCCTATGACCGCTCCTAATCCCGGCGCCGGTCATTATTAGAAAATGAATTTTAAATTTACCTCAATTCTAAGTAATCCAATTGTAAGTTTGTTTCCAAGCATTTATTTTTCTCCAACTTACTTCTCAATAAGTAAGATAGTGCAATAATTCCTACAAATAGTAATATATTCCAAAGTTTAAGTATATGTGTTTTAATTATTTATAGTTGTTTCTTATTTTTTTTATTAAAAATAGTTGGTGAAGCAATTATAAAAGTATTTTAAAATAATTAAAGATAAAGATTTTAACTCATTTGAATAATTTTTTAATCAACACATTTTTAATATGATTCTAGTATTTACAAGAAGTAGAA